>PVJA010034685.1:0-22363 GCA_004027025.1 Myocastor coypus | reverse complement strand
AAAGAAAACTAGTATCCCAGACTGGGCATGGTGACATGTGCCTGTAATCCCAGCTCTTAGGAGGCTGTAAACAGGTGGATCACTACGAGTTTGTTCTAGTAGTGAGACCCTGAACACCCTGTAGACCATTCTCTAAAATAAAAATTTAAATGGTATCCCAACTTTTTTGGAGACAGAACTAATGTCTTAATATTTGATGGTGGCTATTGTCCTTGATCTCACTGGGTGTTACACAGTACCTGGCGTATATTTCTACTTACCTTTTCAAATCCAAGTAGTTCTGAATTCCAAAAGGTATAACATGGTCAAAAGGTGTGTAGATAGTTATCATAAGTCTGTGGTCTATTGGGCCATGATTTGGGGCTTGCATACTAACCAGTATTTTTTAGTATTCTTCAAAGTGAGCAAGAAAAGGTGGGAATGGAATGTGGATGAGATCACCAGGAATATTTGGCACACATTATCTTCATCATCCCCTCATCTTCCACCTCTACACTTTCTCCTTAAGCTCCATGATTCTTTCATTTTCTAGTTTTCCTAACTTAGTTGCCGTCACACCTTGCATAGAATTCTTATCTATGAGGAGGAAATCTCGGTGAGTCCTCTGAACTAACTTCATCAGGTCTCTCGTTGCTTTTGGCACTGACAAAGAACATTACAACAAGTGGCATGCAGCATAGGGCACAGAAGACGACCAGCGGTGAGTTAGGAGAGGCCTGACCGTGTGGGTAATGTACACCCAAAGTAGGCGAGACCACCAGCAATAGTTTAGAGTAGTGGGAAATTGTGCTTCAATAGAAAAAAGAGTATGTCCATCTTATAGAGACATTACTCAAAGGAGCGGGGGTAAAGGTGAAACCAAAGAGTTTCAAGGAATTATTTTTCTTAATAAAATGCATTGTTGTTGGTTTCAGCCTAAAGGAAAAGTTGCTCTAAACTTAAAAGTTTGGAAGCAAGTTACGAAAGCTCTGTGTAGAGCACAACAGGGAGAACCTATACCTTTAAGTGTGTGGTCTTTGTGCAGCCTTATTTCTTTGGCTCTGGAGCCCCTGCAGTCTGACTCCGGGGAATCTAGTCTGCAGCCAATTCCTCAGACTCAGGAAGGCAGTCTTACAAGGGATTCAGTTGATGAGCGCAGTACGGATCATGAAGGCAGTACCACATTTCTCAATTCATCCTTATTGGGTAAAGAATTTAAATCAAAAATCAGATTTGTACTTATCCCCTGGATTCTGTGCCTTCCTGTTCCTGAATTTGACCCAGCTTTTCCCCTCCACATTTTGGGATCCCTTCTCATTTATCTGCCCACTCCCTCTTTCTGCCTCTTGTGCCTCTTGGCCTGTCTTGAATCCCCAGGTCCAGATTGCCTATCCTTCCCATCCTTGGGGCAGTTCTAGTTTAGTGCCATTGTTTATTCTTTTAGTATATACCTCTCTTTTATTCTGTGCTCATCTTCCTTTATTTTTAAAATAGGAAAACTTAAAAAGCAAGCTAACTTACAGAAAAATATTAACAGGATACATTAGTATGACATGAAATGGCTGAAAATGATGAGGGTAGCTCTCAAAGTCAGGAAAACTTGTTTCATAATGAAGTTTTATTTTTTTTGAACGATGAGCCATCTAGTGGCAAATGCAAAAGAACAGTTTTCCAGCCTAAGTAAACAATGACTCACTAAAAGAAAGGTGGGCTAAATTCCCAACCCCTAGCACCCTCTTAAGTCCAAAGAACACATCCAGAAAA
Source organism: Myocastor coypus (assembly GCA_004027025.1). NCBI lineage: Eukaryota > Metazoa > Chordata > Mammalia > Rodentia > Myocastoridae > Myocastor > Myocastor coypus. The sequence continues at coordinate 20,620 of PVJA010034685.1, read as the reverse complement.
TTGCATCTCCAAGCCCGATGTAGTGGTATATGACTATAATCCCAGCTACCTGGGAAGCAGAATCAGGAAATAGCAAGTTTAAAGCCAGCCTGGAAAATTAATGAGATCCTGCTTCAAAAAGTTGGGAGGATGGGAAAGTGTATGACACAAAAAAGAAAAATTGCACATAACAAAATGGTCAAGTCCTTCTTGCGATGGAGCTGGGTGAGATGTGTGACTTTATCTGGCACTGTTCTGTTGTTGAAGGGTATATAATGTGCCTATTTTTATCTATTTATGCATCTCCAATGACTTCATGGCTAAACTCACAAATCTTCTTTACAGGCATCCCAAGAGCTTTATAAGCAGGATAATGTAAGTGACTTCCTCATGTCATACCGGCATTCTCAGAAGTCACATTAAGAGATGATTAATGTTATGAAAGGGAGGAAATTGCTATATCAGAGGGGGACGGCTTTCAAATTGCTTGTCCTGACTTTGTAAATCAACTGTTTAAAACACCCAAGTCAATGTATTTCAATTCATATTAAATTTATTCACCTAGTCAAAATTTATTTTTCCATAAAACAGCATTCAAAGACACTGTAGCCTCATTACTCTACACCTGTGTTTTATAAAAAGAAATATATTTCCTGACAAGGCAGTATGTATAGTAGGACTGGGCACAATGAGGTCATAGGGAATTTTAGGAAGCCTCAAAATGTGTGTCCCTCTCATATGCTTCTGTCCAAGTTGCTCAAGACAGAAACTTTAGCTGGAGGGTCTAATAAGTATGAAGACTTTCAGATAGTCTTTGGACCTCATTTTTGTTGAATTGTCAGAGTAGCTGAGGCTTATAGTTGTTTTTGCTAGTAACTAAGAAATGGTATGTGTAATAAACACTTGAAAGACCTCAGAGAGGTCTGCCTTCCAGGTGAGTTGCTATTCCCGGTTTGCCTAAGTCTGTTTTGGTTTTAGGTCTGAAAGTCAGTTGTCTTGGGATACTCTTTGGACGGAAGCAAATGAGTGAGGTGGTTACTCCTTAGATTCCATAAAACAGTGATGACAAAGCTTTTAGAGCTTTTGGTGATAACAAACAGTCCCCGTCTCCATTCTCTTCCCTCCATCTTAATATTATGTATTTTTTCAACGAAAATTAAAAATGCAGTTCTAAACTCCACCTCAGAGCCATTAAATCAGAATTTTAAGGATTGGGGCTATAAATGTGCATTTTTACAAGTTTCCCATATGATTTTTGTCTTCTCTAAATTTTGAGAATGATTTGCAAAAATGTAGAGTAAATATCCCTTCATTGGAACTAATCTGATATTATGATCTTAGCTTATTTCCCTAAGAGCATTCTGCACACTTCTGTGGCTGCCAGCTAGTATGCTTAAAGAATATAAATTCATTTTATGATTAGCTGAAGCAGAATGGAGTCCAAAAGGTAAATGTGCTGAACAGATATCTTTGGTTCTGGAACACGGTTAGATTTCCATGATTCTGATCTTCTCCATTAGAGTGAGTAATTGGAACCTGGCTATGTGTATGATTATAGAAATTATATTAAATTGTTCATATTAAATAAATCTTAGCCTGTGGTGCTGTCTGTAAGAAGCAGTGGTAAGAATATTAATGAGCACTTTCTCAGGAATAAAATTCATAACATCTAAACAAGGATGAAGTCTCCTGTTTTCATTGCAACAAATTAGGGAGATGCTGAGAAAGGGCTGCAGTTATTTAGATTCAGTATCAGGTAGAGGATAGGAATATTAGCTCATATTTACTGCACTTGCCATGGGCTGGGCACAGGGCTCAAACATAGGGGACCTCATTCCAATCTTACCATCACCCTATACATAGGTGCCATTACTTTTCCTTCATTGTAAGTGAAACAAGGCTTAGAGAGGTTCAGCAAATGATGAAGAGCACAGACCACAGAGATGATAAATTGAGAAAGCTGGTAAGTGCATGCATAACATTATGTATTTATAATGTACAAAGTGATACTATGATTTTTTTGTATATGATCTCACTATGTAGTTCAGGCTAGCTTTGAACTCACTATATAGTTCATTCTGGACTAGAATTTGGGGTGGTCATCCTGCACTGACCTCCCAATGCTGGGAATACAGGTGCACACCATCACACCTTGAAGTGTCAAACCAAGTAAATTAACATATTCATGAACTCATATATTTAACTCTCTTGTTATGATAAAATATGAAACTCTCCTGCTTATATTGAAATGTACAATACTAAAACATAAACTATATTCACCAATCTTGTCTCAAGTACTTGGGCTTGTCCTTAAGATAAATGCACTTTAGGGTCCCAACTTGTTCTGTCTCTGTCTTGTTAGCCAGTTTCCTAACCTTACAGCCTGTTTGGCACCATAGCTTCTCAGGATAGGAGCCTGTCTTTCTTTTGTCTGTCTTCTCCTGAGTCTCCAATCTCTTTCCTTCCTTGTACATTCTTGATCCCCTATTTGGATATTCTTAGATTCTTGGCTGCTCTGCTTAAGGGATGGAGAGGAACTAACCAATAGATTTATAACCTGAATGGAATAGACGGGAAAGGGAGGCTTGATGCTGCTGATCCCTGCCTATTCTGTCATGGACGTTTTCTCCTCTGTGATGGTCCTCTGCTCTGTAAAATCTTGTCTTGGAACCAGCCAACCATGTCTTGGAACAACTATAAACTGTGAGCTAAAGTAAACTTTTCCCCCTTTAACTTGTGATTTTCAAGTATTTTGTCCCACCAACAAGTAAATAATTAAGACATACTGGAGGATAAAAAAGATATGAAGCAGAAATAAGCAAAAAAAAAATATTTATACCACCTACAGGTAGGCCCCTGTGAAAGAGTCGGGATTAATTAGGAAGGGCCTCAGACTATGATGTTGTTCTGAACAATCTTACCCAGCCCAACAACATGCTTTATTTTTTTTTATTTTTTTTTTTTGTGGGACCAGGGTTCGAACTCATGACCTTGCACTTGCCCAGCAGGCACTTGTGCCTCAGAGCTATCTCCCCAGCCCCTCAACAACATGCTTTAATAGATTACCTAAAGAAACTTTCTGTATTGGTCAAAAATAATGAGTCCCTTTCATCCCCTTCCCTCTTGATGTGCTCAATTTTGCCTGGAGATTTTCCAGGAAACATGTGTCCTTGGCTATAAACATGAGGGAAATCTCAAGATGCTACAGCTAGAGGACACCAGTTAATTGAATGCATTGTAACATTCTCTTATAGGTAAATCTGAGCAGTGTACCTCCATTGCTGCTGCAATAAGTTGCTAGAACGTATTTGGAACAATTTCAACACTTTAATGAAGTGAAATTCAGTAGCACTATTACTCCTTAAGCTAACATCTTTAGTGTTTAGGTCATCTTTCCAGAGTAAGTGAAGTTTTAGCTTTGGATGATTGCCCTAGAAAAAATGGTAGCACAGACGAAGATGGATGAAAGACAAAAGCAAAAAATAAAATGAGCCACATTTCCAAGTGTTCATATATAGTAAGATTATGCTGTGTGCAAGAGAGGGAAATTGCTTGGAGATGAACATTCTGAGCATGAATATGTTTGGGTGTATAAAAAACTGTGAGACTACAACAATAAAAGATGCATGATTCTAAGGCCCATAGTAGTGTTATCTTCATGAATAAGAGAGTAGAACTTCAGTGTATCTTTTTCTGGGTGTTGCCTAAGCACAAGTATTTCAGAGAATGGCAGCTGTGAGCAAAGATGGATTTGCTAGATGCCCCTATGGGTTGTATCTGGAGATACCTGTTTAATAGAGAAGTCTTCTCTATACTTCATATCTTTAAATTGTGCTGTAAATACATTAGGATATCAGTTCAACAGTACTAGCCTATGGTACCTATATGATTCCTGTACCAAACTACAATGTTAATTTTATTCACGAATGCTTTTGTTTTCAAACAGTTGGGCTTACAAGCAAAAGCATTTGGTGAAATTTTGTTTTTGTTTGCAAACTGCATTGGGTGACAAACATGACTTTAGCCAACTTTCCCACACAAGCACAAACAAAACCATCTTGGACAAAAGCATGGAACAAATTAGGTTTGTAAGCTGTACCACTTTATCTTATTAATTTAGTTGAGGCTGGATGCACATATATTATCAAATATATTTTGAAAGTCTATTCTGTCTCAGACACTATTCTATATGTTGAGAGATGACTTTGTTATTTTCTTGTTGATAGGAAGAAGTACCTAAAACATACAACTTGAAGGAGAGGTCTACTTTAGCTCATAGTCTGTAGAAATATCCATCCATTATTAACTGGCTCCACAGCAGGGTGGTATGGTACAGGGGCATGGCCCAGGGTCCAGATTGTCTTCCATCGTTTGCTTTATATTTCATCTAGATTATAAACCTATTGGTTGATGTCACCACAGCCAGAATGGGTTTTCCATCATCTATAACCAGAATTATACTAAACCAGACAGTGGGCTGATTTAGTTTTCACACAGTGATAATCCATATTTATGTGCCCTAGATCCAGCTACCTCCATAAAGCCCCTCCTTGGTGTCTGTGAGTTTTTTGGGGGACTTCTAGATATAAGCCATAGCAAAAACACACTAATGAACAATGCAGAAAGTAATCTTATCTTCAGGGCTTACTGAAGGCAGTATAATAAACAGTGGACAAATAGTGGACATAGATAGTAAAAAATCAAGCTAATAAATAAGATGATTTCCTAAGGTGTTAGTGAAGTGATAAAAGTGATTGAACCACAGAGCATAGTAGCCTCCGTGGTAGAGAACTCGCTGAGCATGTGCAAAACCCTGTATATGATCCTTAGCATTGCAAAAATCCAAAATGATTCAGTGAAATGGGAGTGGTAGTAGGATCCTAATTCAGATAAAATGGTCAAAGGAAAACACAAAGCCTACATTTAAAGCTAATAAAGACAACCATTCAAAAATCTCAAGAGCATTCCAGGAAATGAAAATAACTTGATGTTTTCTTTCACAAGAACTTATGTCAATAAGATTTTCCTGGAAAAAAAAAGGCCAGAGAGATTTCCAGTCTTGAAAAGATTTAGAAAAGCCATTCTTCCCTGTTAAGACCTAGTCTTGCAAATGGCAGGAGAGACAAACAAGGAAAGCCCTAAATTCTGAAGGAAAGAATTTGAGACTCGTGAAGAAGCAGAATAACAACAGAGCACTTTGCATCTTCATACCTAACAGAAGAGCTCATCCGAACAGCATTTCCTGATCCTTGTTTGTACACCAAAAGCCAGAACAGTTAAGGCCGTTTCCTTCTCACATATAATGAGAGTCTCTCTGAAAATAGTAAGTGAGCCAGACTTTGGTAGTGGATGGGATCAATCAGGAATTAAGATAAAATGAAACTAAGGCAGAAAAACAGTTGAAAAAGATTTCTTCCTGCAGGTGGGTCTTTCTCTCCTCTTTTGCTGACATGCTAAATCAAGCAGCTGGAACACACAGAAGGAACCTAACCCAGTAAGTGGTTTATTCCAAGAAGTCTATTAGTTTCCATGGGCTTGATAATTGTACCCTTCTCAGAGACTCCAGGTTTCTTAGGCTTATTGTAGAGATGTCCTAAAACATTTCCTCTCTCATCGAAAGGCATAATTCATCTATCCTGGGGTAAGCTTTTCTCTTCTTCAAATAGTAACATTAAGGACTAGTAGAAGCCCCAGTGTTATAAGATAAACTGAACAGACCAATGTGACACCCTGTTTTAGTTACTTTTCCCATCACTGAGACAAAATACTTGACACAGTTAAAGGAGATAAGGCTTATTTAGCTGACAGTTTGAAGTGGTTTCAGTCCATAATTGGCTGGATCCAAGAGAAAGTAGCAAAGCAGCAAGGCGTGAACTTCAGCTGCATCTTTCTTCCTGTTTAAAATAATATTGTAAGCCGGGCATGGTGGCTCACGCCTGTAATCCCAGCACTTGGGAGGCTGAGGCAGAAGGATCGTTGCGAGTTCGAGACCAGCCTGAGCTACAAAAGTGAGCTCCAAGCCAGCCTGAACTGTACAGTGAGACCCTGTCTCAAAAAAGCAAAAAATAAATAAATAAATAAATAAACAAATAAAATAAAATAAAATAATATTGTACCTAGGCTACTGTGGTTAGAGCAGTGCCAAACCAATCAGCAGCACGATTTAATAATCATACACTGTTAATCTTAGCATCACACTCTAGATCCAGCCACCTCAGGAAAAACCCACCTATGACCACATGAGGTTTTTATGAGAGCATCTAAAAAATCCATAACCCACTACATAGATTCTGAAAACTAAACTTCCATTGGAATCACTGTCCTTAAAGGTAAGCTAGAGCCTAAGGGCAAAACTTAAATAGGATGACTTCTCAAAAATTAAAAATACTTAGCTTTTTATGTGGTATAGCAGACCAACCTCCTCATCATCCAGCCCAATACCACATGGCACCAAGGTATTGCACTGGAGAGACTTACTGTTCCATGCGGCCTGCCGCATTGACCTCCACCTGCTCTGGTCCATCCATCCCAGGTATAACAATGGGAGGTAATGAGACAGAACTTAAGTGAGCTGAATTAAATACAAACTCCCAATTTAATAACCAGTGAACTACACAGACATAAGGATTACTCTTATTGTGTTAAATACAAACATTTTAGTTATAAAAGTTTCTCAACTGGAAATAGCGCTATAAGTGTTCCTAACTATAGGTCTGCAAATGCAAAAGTGTAACTGCCTTAACTATATAATCTCTTTGGGGTAAGAATTATGCTAAAGAAATAATTGTACCAAGCTCCACACCAAAGGTCAGAGGAAAGAGCTATACACAATGAAAAAGAGAAGTAGCAAAATACAATCTCAAGCTCCTAGCCTACCCAGAAAAAAAGCAGGAGACACTAACATAGAAGAAAATGGGAATCACACAGCTGAAATCTCTGAATTAATAGCATCTGAAGTAAAAAAAAAAAAAAGTGCAGAAAGCTATAGAGGAAATCAAATCAGAAATAATAATCTCTGAAGCAAAAAAAGAAATCTCTGAATCAAGAGCATCTAAAGCAAAGAAATATCTGCAGAATAGTAGAGAGGAATCAGATCAGAAATAATTTTTGAAGCAAAAAAGAAAGTATAACTACAATGAAAGAATGAATAGCTGCTTCTAAACAAGACACTAATAAAAAATTAGAGATAAGAAAAACGTTGGATTCCTTGAATGAGCAATAGAGGAAAGAAATAGATTGCATGAAGCAGATTCAAAGAGATACACATGAGCCAGGCATGTTGGCGCATACCTGTAATCTCAGCACCTGGGAAGCTGAGGCAGGAAAATCCTTGTAAATTTGAAACCAGCCTGGGCCAAAAAAGTGGGGTCAAGTCCAGCCTGAACTGCATAGCAAGACGCTGTCTCAGAAAAACAAAAAGAGACAGAGAGGGAGAGAGAGAGAGAGAGACAGAGACAGAGACAGAGACAGAGAGACAGAGAGAAAGAGAGAACGTGCGAGGAATTAAAAGCTCAATCACAAGCTGGCAATACCGTCTGAATGAAAGTGAAGATAGAGTTTCAAATCTTGAGGACACTGTTGCAGGTAGTGAAAAAGATAAGAAAGGATCTCTTAAAAACAACTATGATGCAGGAAAAATAATTCAATACCTACAAGACAATGGAAAGATGAACAATGTGAGAATAATAGGTGTCAACGGAAAAGAAGGAGTTAATATAAATGATATAAAAAGAATATGGGCAGAAGTATGGGTAGAAAACTTAACAAATATGGGGAAACAATTTGGCATTCAAGTGACTGAACCATATACAATTCCAAATAACATCAACCTAATTAAAAACACACCCAGATATATAATAGTCAAGATTTCAAAAATCCAGCAGAAATATAACATACTAAAAACCACTAGAGAAAAAAAAACACATCATGTTTAAAGGAAAACCCATCAGAATAGTGGCAGATTTCTCTTCACAAACCATCAGTCAAGAAGAGCATCCAGCAGAGTACTTCAAATCCTTCATGAAAATCAATTCCAGCCCAGACTGCTATAACCTGAAAAACTCTCTTTCAAGTTTGATGGAGAAGTAAAATACTTCCGTGACAAAGAAGAACTAAAGAAGTTCATGATGACAAAGCCAACTCTACACGGACTATTAAAAGATATTCGAGAGAGGGGCCGAAATGACCAGAACTCCACAAATGAGAATAGGAAGAACCCACCCAACAAGGCAACCAATTAAACACAGGAGATAAAGGGATAGCCAACAGCAGTTAAATAACATGGCAAGCATAAATCAATGTATCTTTTTTTTAATTTAATTTTTTTATTGTTTCAGAACTTTTGTTTATTTTTTTATGGCCGGCTCAGCCTGCCCTGAGGGCAGGGCTGGCGAAGCATGTGGTGCCGGGGATAGAACCGCGGTCCCTGCAGCCGCCCAATTCTTCCTAAGCAGGCGCTGTAGACCACTGAGCCATCCTGCCAGGCCCCAAATCAATGTATCTTGATTATAACCATCAATGCAAGTGATCTCTATTCACCAATTAAAAGAAATAGACTGGCACAGGGAATTACGAAGGAAAACCCAGCAATATGCTGTATACAAGAAACACAAATAACTCATAAAGAAATTCATTAGGCTGGAAATCAAAGGATGGAAAATAATACTACATGTCCCAGCACCTCAGAAAAAAGCAGGGGTATCAATCCTACTCTGAGACACTCAAAACTTCAAACCAAGATTGATCAAATGAAATAAAGAAGAACACTACATACTGGTTAGGGGGAAAATTAAAGAAGAAGGGATAACACTCATAAATATGTCTGCACCAAACATGGGAGCACCCAGCTATATAAGACAAATCTTTTTAAAATTACTTTTAATAACTAATTACAATGTGACAGTTTCAAAACACGTTAGTAGTACATTCACAATAATTGATACATTGATACAATACATATTGTTATCCTCATTGTAATTATACAGGGCACGGGGTGTAGACATGAAAAGGTTTCTAATGGTTATTGGTACACTGGACTTTTTTCTCTTTGATCTAAGGGAAGGTAGTTGTATACATACACAAATGTACCATAATTGCAGTGTGTTACTGGCGAAACTGGCAATGTTGGAAGCTGTTGATCTGAGCCTTTTACAGCTCAGCATACTAAACTACCCTTACATTTATGTGTCATGTTTAAGCTGTTCTGCTGGGTGGTTAAGGGTAACTTAAAGCAAGACCAATTTAACAAAATGTGTAACTTTTGTACTTCCCAAGGTCAGTCAGATCCTCTCAGGATTTATATTGGAAGCATGTGCTCTGCTTTGTAGAACTGTTTTCAGTGTCAGCCATCTGGATGAGTCACAGCCACTGCTTGACGAATTTACTCTCTGTGAAAGCCTGAGAGAATGTTTTCTCTCCAGGTGACTCTCCTTAGGCATACTATTTACCTTCATTCCCTTTCCTCTGTGGTTCCTTAATTTCCTTGAATAGAAAATTTGGGAAACCACTGAGTTAAAGGATATTACAACAAAGGTTCTGTTCTGTCCTGAGTCTTCACTGACTTGAAGGGTTAGGACCAAATTATTGGCTATCCTTATAGCCCTCTTGTATTTCTCTAATTTTTGGTCTGTAAACTTCTATTCTTAGCCCTCCAGAAGAAAAGCTTAGTGATACTATTATTCTAAAATATGGGTGGTTGAGCTTAATATCACTGTCTTTCTAAATATCAAATATCTTAGACTTAACTTGGAATTGGTATTTTCCATCAATCATTGATATTCTAATAAATCTCCATGGAATGTAATGAAAGCAGTTACACATTTTTACACAGATATTTACAAATCCAAGGATATACAAAGTTGTAGCCTGTCAATCTTACGGCATTTTGCCTAGTCTCTTACTCTCATTTAATACCCTGTTTTGTTTTCTTGTAAACCAACAATTTTTTTGAGAGTATAACAGTAACTGAAATTACATTAGAAGCAGCACACATTCAAAAGACCTGTCATTTGGATGTAACTGAAATTACATTAGAAGCAGCACACATTCAAAAGACCTGTCATTTGGATGTTATAACACAAATCTTAACGGACATGATTTTTTTTTTTTTTTTTGCGGGATGAGGACTGAAATTCACGACCTTGCACTTGCCAAGTAGGCACTTGTGCTACAGAGCTATCTCCCTGGTCTCTGAAAATTCTAATATCCAATATCACAATCCTAACAGGAGACATTAACACCCCCTTATCCCTAAAAGATAGATCAAGCACACAAAAAATTAGTAAAGAAGTAACAGAACTGAACCAGTTCTTGGAGGAAATGGGCTTAGTGCACGTATACAGATTGTTCCAGCCAGCTATTTCTGACTACATATTTTATTGAGCTGCACATAGATCATTTTCTAAAAGAGACCACACACTAGTACATAGGTCAGGCTTAAGTATATGCAAGAAAACAGAAACTATTCCATGGATATTATCTGACCACAGTAAAATGAAACTGGAAATAAATGACAAAAGAAACCACAAAACCCCCACAAACACATGGAAATTAAACAGCACCCTCCTGAGGAACCAGTGGGTTACAGGTGAAACTGAACAATATCTACGATTTAATGAAAATTCAAACACAACATATTAGAATTTATGGGATGCAATGAAAGCAGTCGTCTTAGTTACTTTTCTCTCATTGCACAGACAAATACTCAAAATGCAAGCCTAGCAGAAAAAAGGTTTACTTAGCTCACAGTTACTGAAGGTTTCATAATTTAAAGCAGCCTGAATTACATAGCAAGACATCGAGACTCTACTCCTGTGTCCAAGCTGACTCGCTTCCATGCCTCCGAGAGATCGCCCCTAGCAGGAGAACCTCTGACAGCGCATGCTGTCAATTTTACAGTTTGTGCCTTTCTTGGCCATGCCCCTAAAGCCCCGCCCCGTCCTTTGGCCCCGCCCCTTGAGCCTTGCACGTCACAGACCCATAATTTACATGAGGCTTTGGGGATAGATATAAATCATAACAGCAGTTCTTAGAGGGAAATTTATAGCTCTGAACTCACACATTAAGAAAACAGAACAGGAACAAATAAATACTCTAATGCTGCATCTTGATCATCTAGAAAAGGGAAAACAAACCAAACCCAAAGCTGAACAATGGGAGGAAATTACAAAACTTTTTTTAAAAAGAGCCGAAATTAATTCAGTGGGGATTAAGAAAACAAAACAAAGAATTAATAATGAATGAAAAAGCTGGTTCCTCTAAAAATTAAATAAAATTGATAAACCCCTAGCTAACCTTATCAAAAAGAGAAAAGAACAAATTCAAATTCAAGCAATAAGAAATGAAAGGGGGCCTTTCATCTGGAACTGCCACCTTCCAGTAATTTCCCATAAAGGGCAAGAGATGGGAAACCGGATATATATTCTCCAGGTCTTTTAGAAAAAATGCAGTGGTTCCTTTGGCCACATACATACGAATCTACAAAAAGGGTGACATTGTAGACATCAAGGGAATGGGTACTATGCAAAAAGGAATGCCTCACAAATGTTACCATGGCAAAACAGGAAGAGTCTAGAATGTTACTCAGCATGCTGTTGGCATTCTTGTAAACAAGCAAGTTAAGGGCAGATACTTGCCAAGAGGATTAATGTATGTATTGAGCATATTAAACACTCAAAAAGTCATGATAAATTCCTGAAATGTGTTAAGTAAAATGATCAGAAAAAGAAAGAATCCAAAGAGAAAAGTACCTGGGTACAACTGAAACGCCAGCCTGACCTGCCAGAGAAGCACTGTATATAAGCACCAATGGGAAGGAATCTCAGTTGTTGGAAACTACTCCTTATGAATTCATGGCATAAACTGGTATGTTGCTCTGCCATTCAACACCCAATTGTCAACTTAACTCTTCTAAGTCCTATATAAAAATAAAATACTCCTGTGTTGTAAGGGTGTTTTTTTTTATTTGAAGATATATGTAGTACCTTCTTACCTCAAAAATATTTCAGCAGATTTTTCACTGTAGATAGCAATTGTGTCTAGTCTTTACTCATCACTGTTTTCTTGCTGCAAAGTATTGCTGAGTTATTGTGCAGGTGTATACCCAAATATACAAATATTTATAAAATATTTATGCTGGCTTGGAGATCCTGTAAATCACTACGGCGAAAAGATGTATGCAAATAAATGAAAGTCACTTCAGAAATGAATGTAAGTCCATTTTAGTTCAATAAATTGTTTAAAGTAAAAGAAAAAGAAAAAAGAAATGAAATGGGGGAAATTACCACAGACCCAGTGGCAACTAAGATCATTAATAGCAACTTTGATAATTACTCTGACAAAATCGAAGACACAGGTGAAATGGATAGATTCCTAGAAAGATACAAATTATCAAAACTGAATCAAGAAAATATAAGATTGCTCAATAATCAAATAACACTCAGTGAAACACAAAATGTAATAAAAGTCCTACCAACAAAGAAAAGCCCTGGTCCTGATGAATTCACAGCTGAATTGTATAACAAACTTAGAGAAGAAATTATTCCAATTCTCTTCAAACTCTGCAATGAAATTGAAAAGGAAATAACCTTCCCAAAATTATTCCTGGAAGCAAGTATTTTATTGATACTCAAACCAGAGAAAGATGCAACTAAAAAAGAGAACTACAGGCCAGTCTCTCATTAACATAGATGTAAAAATCACCAATAAAATCCTCACAAATAGAATACAGAAAATCAGTAAGAAGACTATACAACATGACCAGGTAGGATTCCTCCCAGAGATGCAAAGATGGTTCAACATACATAAATCTATAAATGTAATACATGATATCAATACAGCCAGATCTGAAAACCACATGAGCATCTCAGCTGATGCACAAAAGGCTTTTGACAAAGTCTAACACTCATTCCTGTTCAAAGTCCTACAGCAAAGTGGAATAAATGGCCTCAACCTCAACTTGATAAAAGCTATCTATGACAATCCAATGGCTAATATAATTCTAAATGGGGGAAAACCAAAGACTTTTACTCTCAGGTCTCGTAAGAGATAAGGATTTCCTCTGTCATCACTCCTACACAATATAGTTCTGCAATGATTAGCAAGAACCATAAGATAAGAGAGAGAAAAAAATAATACGAATAAGTATAGGAAAAGAAGAAATTAAACTATCATTATTTGCAGACGACACAATACGTGATTTAGAAGACCTAAAACACTCCACCAAAAAGCTACTCGCATTAATACACAAATGCAGTAGCATAGCAGGCTATAATATCTATACCCAAAATTCAATAGCATTCCCCTACACAGATAACAAACACGCTGAAAAGGAAATTAGAGAAGCAATACCTTTTACAATAGCAACACAGAAGATGAAATACCCAGGATTTAATGTAACTGAAGAAGTGAAAGATTTATTCAATGAAAACCACAGTACTCTGACAAAAGACATCCCAGAGGATTTCAGAAGATGGAAAGATATTCCCTGTTCCTGATTAGGAAGAACCAACATTGTGAAAATGACCATACTCCCAAAATTCCTGTAAAGATTTAATGCAATCCCAATCAAAATACAACTAACATACCTCACAGGCCTAGAGAAATCATTCCTAAAATTTACTTGGAACCAGAATAGATCTAGAATAACAAAGGTAGTACTGGGCAACAAAGACAAAGCAGGAGGCATTCACTTCCTGACTTCAAACTATTCTACAAAGCTACTGTGATAAAATCAGCATTTTATTGCCAAAATTGTACACGTGAGGATCAGTGGAACAGATTAGAAGGTGCAGAAGCAACTGCAAACACACTCAGCCATCTTATCTTCAGCAAAGGGGCAAAACATGTTTACTGGAAGAAAGACAGCCTCTTTAACAAATGGTGCTGGAAAAACTGGATCTCTCCTTGCCAGAAAATAAACTTGACTCAGGTCTATCACCATGCACTCAAATAAAGTCAATATGGATTAAAGATCTAAATATTAAAAGAGAAACACTAAATCTCTTGGAAGAGAAAGTGGAAGCAAATCTTGAAGATATCAGGGTAGGCAAAGAGTTCATGGACAAAAATCAAACTGCACGTGTAACACTTGAAAGAATCAAGAATGGGGACCTCCTGTTACTGAGAAGCTTTTGACGTCAAAAGAAATTACCAACAAAGTGAAGAGAACTCACAGATTTCAAAATAGTCTTAACTAACAAATACTCAGACAAAAGCCTCAAAGCTAGAATTTATGAAGAAGTAAAAAACATTATAGCCCCCAAATTTAAAGACCCAATCCAGAAATGAGCATCCGAGATGAACACACACTTCTCAGAGGAATAAATACTAGAAGCTTATGAATACATGAAGAAATGCTTCACATCGCTAGCCATCTGTGAAATACAAATTAACACAACACTTAGATAACATGTCACCCCAGAAAGAATGGCTATCATAAAGAAGTCACCCAACAACAGTTGTTGGAGAGGCTGTGGGGAAAAAGGAACACTTCTCCACTGCTGCTGGAAATGTAGACTGGTGAAACCATTATGAAAAGCAGTGTGGAAACTCCTAAAAAAACAGGACTGGAAATCCCATTCAATCCAGCTATCCTCCTAATGAGAATTTTCCCAGAAGAATTGAAAACAACCTACCATATTGATATTTGTGCACCCATGTTTATAGAAGCACAATTTTTGATATCCAAATCTTAGAAACAACCAAAATGCCCATCATCTGAAGAATGGTTGAAAAAGGTATGGTGTTTTTATACAATATTACTCAGCTATAAAGAATGACAGGGGCCCGGCAGGATTGCTCAGTGGTCTAAAGTGCCTGATTAGGAAAGCTTAGGCGGTGCAGGGACCGCAGTTCGATCCCCGGAACCACATGCTGCATCAGCCCTGCCCTCAGGGCAGGCTGAGCCAGCCATAAAAATAAATAAATAAACAAACAAAAGTTCTGAAACAAGATAAATAAATAAATAAATAGAATTTTAAAAAGAATGACAAACCAAGAGCCTTCATACATAAGTGAATGTATGCTGAACATACACTCATATATGAAATAAACCAGAACTACATGTGTAAATATTGTATAATCTTCATAATATAAGAACCCAAAAGAAGAAATAAAATGAAAATGTATAATATAGTTAAATGGAAAGTGAGAATTTAAGGATTAAACAGTGAAGAGAATGCTAGGGGAATAATTAGGAAACATGGTAGGGACAAAACCATGCATTTATACACAAAATGTAGTTAAGACAATGATCCTAAAAATCTCCAATAGGTTTTTGAAACCATCAGGCAATAGGTAGAATTTTCACCCCAACTAACTCTATATACTGATATCTGTGAACTAAGCAAACACACTGAGGATAGCAATGTGTAGTACTAAAACCTTGCTTGGAATGCCGATCACTCTGTGCTTCTAATGTCATATCGATTGTTGCTATACTCTCTCTCAAGTAAATATTTGCTTAAAAAAAGGAAGTAATAAAACGAAATATGAGAAACAAAAAAGAGCATAGAAGTGTAACATAATTTTGTAAATGGTCAAGTTCCTAAATCTCTGTGCAACAATGTGTAATTGTTCTTTTTTTTTTTTATAGTCTATAGGGGTATTAAAGTTTAGAATATCTACAATTGATGGAAAATACCTGTTTCCTCTTATGTCTAAGGTATTTGATATTCAGAAAGATAGTGACGTTAAGCTTAAGTGTCTAAGTTTTAGGGAATAATATCATGAAGCTTCTCCTCCAGATGGTTTACAACTTAAGTTGGTAGTCCAAATAATTAGAGAAAAAAAGGTGTTCAAGGATAGCCAATATTTTGGCCCTACCCATTTAAAGTCAGTGAGGACCTTGGGACGTAAAAGAACCTGTACTCTAACAACATATAACTCAGTGGATTGCAAAGTATCCTCTTCAAGGAGATTATGGGTCCATAGAAGAAAGTGATTGATGAGGTACAGTGTACCTAAAGAGAATTACCTAGAAGGAAAATATTCTCTCATGCTTTCCCAGAGCAAAATGGTCAAGCAATGGTCATGATTCTTCTAGATGGCTGACACTGACAAAAGTTTTGCAAACCACAGTACATGTTTCCAGGGTAAACCCTGATGGGACCTGATTGACTTGTCAGACACAAAAGCTACATATTTTTTGTGACATAGTTCTTGCTTTATCATAATCTTAACCACCTAGCAGAAAAGTCTAACCATGAGGTATAAAAACAAAAGCCATATTAATATGCTGAATTGTAAAAGGCTCAAGTCAACAGCTCTGGTAATACTAGATAAAATGATAATCCACGACTGCTATGGACTATTAGACTATACATACAGCTACTTTTTCTTGGTGCAATGAAAAGAAAGATTTGTACTAATGATGTTGAGACAAGAAATCATGTCTTCATCTTGTACTCTGAAAAACTATGATGAAGACAACATTATGCAATGTATTAATTATTGTAAATAATAATGATAGACTAAAAAATACTTCATAGGACCCACAGTCTCTCAATAGATAAAATGTTTAGAGTACAATTGAAAGTCACCTATCAAAAAAAGGACTATGAAAACGAAAATGAATTAGAAAAGACAGTCAATGACATGAACATTGTGATGAATCAGATATTGGAATTATCTTACATTGGGTTTAAAACAACCAACACAGAAATGTGTAAATAATGCAATTCTCCTGAAACATAAAAATGGAATATTGTAAAAGAAATTATAAAAATCATACATTGTGACCAGATTAGCTTCATTTTAGAGATATATGGATGGTTCAATGTATGCGTATCAGTAAATGTAATATATGATGCAAACAGAAGCCAACAAAATCACATGATTATCTCAATACATGCAGAAGAAGCTTTCTTTTTTTATTTTTGCATTAGACTGCTGAGCTATCTGGCCGGCCCTAGAAGAAGCTTTAAACAAGTTCCAAAATTTCATGACAAAAAAGCCCTGATAAATATAGGTATAAAAGTGCATTATCTTAAACTTATAAAAGCATTTTTAACAAACCTATCACCACCATCCCATTCAATGAGGGAACCTGATAGCTTTCCTTCCAATATCAGGTATGAGACAAGAATGTTCACTGTCAACATTTCTCTGCAATACAGTACTTGATACTCTAGACAGAACAATCAGGGAAGGAAAAGAAATACAAGAAATGTGTAGAAAAGAAAATGTTCAATTACCCTCATTAGCAGATTGCATTGCCATTTACATACAAGACCAAAAGCATTGCAAAAAATACTTCTAAAATTAATAAAAATATTTAGCTGCACAGTCAGATTTAAAATTAATACAAAAATCAATAGTGCTCCTGTATACCAGTAATGAACTCATCAAGGAAGAAATTAGGAGAACAGTACTATTCACAAAAGCATAAAATTAAATGATGAGGAATTAATCTAATCAAGTGAATGAATGGCCTCTAAAATAATCAATAATTGCAACAAAGCAGGTGGCATCACAATCCCAAACTGCATGCTGTATTACAAAGCTATAGTGATAAAACAGAATGGTACTGGTAAAAACCCCGACATGTCGATTAATGGAATTGAAACAAAGAAGAATTGGTACTAATTTTATACACCTTATTACAAAAAATGAAATAGCAAGGAATACTTCACCATTCATTTTATAAAGTTAGTTATAACCTGATATAAAACCCAGTCAAAGGCAGACTAAATCTTAGACCAAAAGCTTAAACACAAAGTCCTCAACTATGTGATACACATTCAAGTATCTGATCCTGGATAAAGGGTACAAATTCATATTCTGGAGGAAAGGTAGCCTCTTTAAACAAATATGTCTGGGTAAACTGGTCATTCATATCAGAACACTGAATCTAGGCCTGCATTTCTCATCATGTTTATTTTTTTTTTAATTTTAAAACAGGGTCTATAGAGCCTACAGGGTTTCACTACTAGATCAGACTCATAATGCTCCACCTGTTTACAGCCTCCAAAGAGCTTGGATTGAGCCTGGCGGGATGTCTTAGTGGTCTAAAGTGTCTGCTTGGGAAAGCTTGGGCGGCTTCAGGGACCGCGGTTTGATCTCTGGCACCACATGCTGCGCTAGCTCTGCCCTCGGGGCGGGCTGAGCCGTCCATAAAAATGAGTGAATAAACAAATAAAGGTTTTGAAACAATAAAATAAAATAAAATAAAATAAAATAAAATAAAATAAAATAAAATAAAATATAATAAAATAAATTCTTAAAAAAAAAGAGCTTGGATTATAGGCAAGTTAAACCACACCCAGTTTCCTTCACCATCTCAGCACGCCCCCGGGGCCAAGGCCAGCAAGGCAGACTGGGAATCAAATCCCCACCTCCCCTGTCTGCTTCAGCAGGCACTTTAATCTACTTAACTCTTTAGCCACCTCTCCCATGATGTTTTAAACTAAAATAAAATGAATGAAAGATTTAAATGTTAAAAGGGAAAAAAACCACCAAAAGATAAAACTCTTGATGACTAAGACTTTCTGAACAGAAACCATTACACAAGATACAATACCAAGAATCAAGAAATGTGATCATATGAAATTAAGTAACAAAGGAAACAAGAAACAGATGGAAGAACCAACATACTGAACAGGGAATTTTTTCCACTATTCCATGGACAAAGAATTAATATCCAGAATATATAAAGAGCTCAAAAAATTAGACAAGCCAAATAAAAGAATTAATCAAAACTGAGAAATTGAAATGAATAGACACTTCTCAGAAAAAGTATAGGTGACCAACAAAAATGTGAAAAAACGTTTCCTGTCTCTGGCCATTAGAGATATGCAAGAGCATTGAGATTTTATGTTACTGTAGGAAGTATGCCTGGCATCAAGATATGAAATTTTAACAAATGCTGGTTAACCTGTGGGGGGAAAAAAGGAAATCCTTCTTCATTGTTGGTAGGAATGTAAACTACTTCAACCAATATGAAAATGAGTATGACGATTCCTCAAAAAACTTAAACGATAAATTCTATTTGACCTAGATATTCACACACCTATCTTCCTGGACATTCAAAAGGCATAATATTAAAGTGATACATGCACATGCATATTTACAGCAGCACAGTTTATAATAGCTAAATCTTGGAAACAGACCATATATCCATTAATAAACAGATGACTGGATAAAGAAACTATGATTTTGATATACAATGCTTTATGACTGCCATAAAGAAGGATAAACTTGAGTTATTTATATGACAACAGAGCTACCCTGAGACTACAATGTTGTTTGAGGTAAGTCAGATATACAGCTTAAATTTAACATTGTTTTTCTTATAAGGGTAACTCAAATTATAAATATAGAGCTAAATAAAATATATAATCCAAAACAGGTTAATAGATCTTTTGCAAAGGGAAGGAGGAGAAATGAGAGCAGGGAAGAATAAAGAATTAATATGTGTTGTTATGCACATTTGCTAATTTCCCATAATGAATATAATCATTACATACTAAAAACACGTTCAAATCCAAGTATAAATTTAACAAAAAAGAAATAAAAAAGGAATGAAAAAACTAAAGAATGTATAAAGAAGTAGATGACACAGGGAGAATATAAGCAATTGAAGAGAACAACAAAGAAAAACATGGAAACAAAGAGTAGATTCCTTAAAAATAAGATTGACAAGACTGAGTATGGTGGTGGTGATTACTGAGCTGTAATCCCAGCTCTTGGGAGGCTGAAAACAGGTGAATCATTATGAGTCTGATCTAGTAGTGAGACTCTAAACACCTTGTAGACACTTTCCTAAAATACAAAATAAACCTAAAAATTAAATCCAAATAAGAATAAGATTGATGAACACTGGCAAGACTTGCTAGTATTAAGAAGAGAAAAATCATTAGGTGCTGTCACGACAAATTCTGAAGGCATTAAAAACTAATATAGGAATAGGTTGAGCAATTTTACTCTCACAAATTTGACACTTTACTAAAATGATTCAATTCTCCACAATCAGAAAGTATCTAAATTCAACTGCTATAATATTAAAAATGGAAGTCATCCTATATCCATTTAAAAATTAAGTTTATTAGCCGGGCGTGGCGGCTCACGCCTTTAATCCCAGCATTCGGGAGGCTGAGGCAGGAGGATCGGTGCGAGTTCCAGACCAGCCTGGGCTACAAAAGTGAGCTCAAGGCCAGCCTGAACTGCATAGTAAGACCCTGTATCAAAGGGCAAAAAAACAATTAAGTTTATTACTAGAAATCCGTGAATTTTTTTCAGAATTACATATTTTGGCTAGGCAATTATACTAAATATTTTAGGAAGAATTGATATTAATTTTATATACTTTATTACATAAAACAAAATAACAGGGAATATTTCACAATTCATTTTATAAAGCCAGCACTATCTTGCTATAAAAACCAGTCAAAAACAGACCAAAATCTTAGAAGAAAAGCTTAAACAATAAAATCTACAAAAATATTAGTAAGTCACACTGGGCACATAACTCAATGGCATAAGTGCCTGCTTGGCATGCACAAGGTCCTGAGTTTTATCCCTGGTGTTGGAAGAAGAAGGAGCAGGAGAATGACATAGCAGAGTAGGATGGGGAGGAGGAGAAGAAGAAGAGGAAGAAGAAGAAGAAGAAGAAGAAGAAGAAGAAGAAGAAGAAGAAGAAGAAGAA
>PVJA010034684.1:0-22364 GCA_004027025.1 Myocastor coypus | reverse complement strand
GCCTGGGCTACAAAAGTGAGCTCAAGGCTAGCCTGAACTGCATAGCAAGACCCTGTCTCAAAAAGACAAAAAATAAAAAAATATTAAAAAAATAAAATGGAAAGCTAGATTAGAATGTTGAACTGTAAAATGGTTAAATCAACAGATTCTAACATTGCCAGTTTTACCAATAATCCACTGCGATTATCAAACGTTGTATTATGCATAAAACTACTTTCTCTTAGTTCAATGAGATGAAATTTGGTTGTACCAATTATGATTTGAAAAATTATAACACCTACATCCTGGGCTGTGTGTAACTAATAGGAAGACAACAATATGCATTGCATCAAATGTTGAAATGTACTAATAACGTGTTTTGAAACGGTCACATTGTTATACATTGTTATTTGTTCATAAAAGTAATAATAAACAGAAAAACATATGTAAAAACGGAATGGAATGGTGACTTCAGTTTTCTAAATACATAAGTTGTTTTTAAAAAACAAAATACATACAAATGAGAAAATAAAAAGAAAGGAAAATCCAACAGAGTGAAAATGGCCATATGTTCAATTTTACATAACTATCTGTTAATCTGAGCAACAGATTTGACCATAAAAGTAGATAATACAGCAACTACTGGTAATCAGCTATTCATGTTTTGAAAATCTGTGACATATTTATTGTTGTATGTTACCCTGTTTCTGTCTTCCGATTTTTTATTCTTGCTTTTGTTTTTACTTTTCAAAATCCAATTAAATTACATTTCAACAACGAAGTATACTACAAAGTTAGTTTTATAAAAGCAGCGTGGACCGACCCAAGCTTTTGCCCAGGTTGGAACTTTCTGCTCACATGCACTTCCGTGTTTCAGCCACTGGAAGCTGAACACTGCCCACCCAGGCTGACCAACACGCGCCTGCTCCCAGGACCTTTCCAATGGCATAACTCGCGCATGCCAGCCAGCGGAACTTGGCCCTGCCCACACATGCTTTTGGACCCGGGCCTATGCTAGGTAGCAACTGTCCACTGGTGTGCACTTGGGCGTGCCAGCCACCAGAACCCGTCCCCCACCTGCCCACGCTTATCGACCTGGGCCTGTGCCTAGGCAGGAGCTCTCCTCCAGCTTGCGCCCCAGCACAACCCGGCACCGAAACTCCAACCCAGCCAGTCCATGCTGACCATCCCGGCCTGCACCCAGTTGCAGCAGGAAGAAGCTGAGCACAGCATCCAGTCTCAGCCAGGCAAATCTGGAAGGGAACAAGGCTGGTGATCCAAATTTTGACAGGTGGTAACAGCATAACTTCACCAAAGTGCAGAGTTCATACAAAATGAAAAAAGAAGTAGCAAGATGCAATCTCTTGTCTCAAGATTGCCTAAAATAAGTACAGGTGACAGAACCATTGTAGAAAACGAGAATCAGGCAGATAAAATCTCTGAATTGATAGCATCTGAGGTAACAAGACAAGTGCAGAAATGTGTAGAAGAAATCAGATCAAAGATAATATCTGAAGTAAAAAAGGTAATGCATGAATTAATAGAATCTCAAGTGGAAAAAGAACTGAAGAAACATATAGAGCAAGTCAGATGAGAAGTAACCTCTGAAGTAAAAAAAATACATCCATAAATTAACATCTAAAGTAGGAGAACAACTGCAGGAAGGTAGAGAGGAGATCAGAGCAGATATAATCTCTGAAATACAGAAAGAAATGATAAATATGCTGAAAAACTTAAATGCTACTAAAGAAGACATTAACAAAAAGTAGAGGAGAATAGAAAAGTGATGGATTGCCTGGTTGAGCAATATAGGAAAGAAATAGACGGCATGAAACAGTTTCAAAGAGATATACAAGAAAATAAAATCTCAATCACAGCTGGAAAAACCATATGAATGAAAGTGAGGATAGAATTTCAGACCATGAAGACAGTTACAGCTAGTGAAAAGATATGAAAGGATTTCTTGAAAACAAAGAGAATGCAGGAAAAAATAATTCAACATCTGCAAGCTCATACGAAAAAGAACAACATGAGATTAACAGGAATCAGTGAGAAAGAAGCACTCAGTACAAAGGATGTAAAAAGAAATTGTCCAGAAGAAATAGCAGAAAACCTCCCAAATGTGAGAAACCAACCTGATGTAGAAATCCAAATAAGATCAACCCAACTAAAAACAACCAGACATATAATAATCAAGATCCCCTAAATACAGCAGAAGAATAATATACTAAAAGCTGCTAGAGAAAAGAAACAGATCACATTTAAATGAAAACCCATGAGAAAAATGGCAGATGTGTCTTCACAAACCATGAAGTCAAGGAGAGCATGGAGCAGAATGCTTCAAGTCCTCCAAGAAAACAAATTCCAGCCCAGACTGCTAAACCCTGCAAAACTCTCTCTCCCTAAGTATGAAGGAGAATTGAAATCCTTCAATGACAAGAGCAACTAAAGAATTACATGATGTCCAAGCCAACCCTGCACAGACTACTAAAAGATATTTAAAAGAGGGAGAAAAATGACTGGAACTCCACAAATGTGAACAGAAAGAATCCACCCAATAGGACAATCAATTAAACACAAGAGAAAAAGTGTTGAAAAGTAATAAGTAAAAGACATGTCAACCAAAGTCAATACATTTCAATTATAACCAGCAATGTAAATCGACTGAATTCTCCAACTAAAAGAAATAGACATGCATGTTGGATAAGGAAAGAAAATCCAACAATATGTTGTATATAATAAATACATTTAACTCATAAAGAAATTCATAGGGTAAAAGTGAACGTATGGAAAACATTGCTACATGTTCCAGCACCTCAGAAAAAATCAGGGGAAGCAATCCTGTTTGCAAACAGTCTATACTTCACACCAAGATTTATAAAATGAAATAAAGAAGGCCAGTACATACCAGTTAGGGAAAAAATTAAAGACGAAGAGGTAACACATAAATATATATGCACCCAACACAGGAATAGCAAGTTATATAAGACAAATCTTAATGGAGACAAAAAATCTACCATCCAATACCACAATCTTAGCAGGAGACAGTAGCACCCCTTTATCCCAAAAAGATGGGGAAGGACACAAAAAATTAGCAAAGAAGTACCAGAACTGAGCCAGAACATGGAACAACTGGACTTGGTGGACGTACACAGAGTATTCCATCCAACAACTTTTGAATACACATTTGTTTAGCTGCACATAGGACATTTTCCCAAATAGAACACATAGTGGATAGGTCATGCTTAAGCATATGCAAGAAAACACCAATTATTCCATGCATATTATCTGACCACAGTGCAATGAAACTGAAAATAAATGATAAAAAGAACTATGAAAACCCCAGAAACACATGGAAATTAAACAACGCCCTTCTCACCAATGAGTAGTTAAAGACCAAATTGAACAGGAAATTAAACAATATCTAGAATTTAAAGAAAATACAAACACAACCCACTGAAGTTCATAGAATTCAATAAAAGCAGTTATTACAGGGAAATTTATAGCTCTGAACTCACACATTAAGAAAACAAAATGGAAAAAAATACTCCCATAAAGCACCTAAACCTACTAGAAATGGAAGAGCTAAAGAAAGCAAGAACCCAAAGATGAGAGGAAATTATAAAGATCAGAGCCGAAATTGATTCAATTGAGACAAAGAAAACAATACAAAGAATTAATGAATCCAAAAACTGGTTCTTTGAAAGATTAAATAAAATTGATAGACCCCCTATCTAACCTCATCAAAAAGAGGAAACAAAAGACTCAAACTGAAGCAATAAGGAATGAAAAGTGTGAAATTAATACAGGTACAGCAGAGATTCAGAGGAACATTAATACCTACTTTTAGAATCTTTACTCATAGAATTGGAGACAGGAATGAAGTAGACATATTTCTAGAAAGGTGCAAATTACCAAAACCGAATCAGGAAGATGTAAGAACTATCAACAACTCAATAACAGTCAAGAAAACACAAAATGTAATAAAAAGCCTACCAACAAAGAAAAGTCCAGGTCCTGATGGATTCACCACTAAATGCCCATCATCTGAAGAATGGTTGAAAAAGATGTGGTACTTTTATAGAATGGAATATTACTCAGCTATAAAGAGTGATAAAATGGAAGTCTTCATATATAAATGCATTGATCTTGAACATAAGCTCATAAGTGAAATAAACCAGACCTGTTTGAGTGAATATCATATAGTCTCCCTAATGTAATAACTCAAAAGAAGAAATAACAATGGAGAGGCATAGCACAGCTGAATGGAAATCAGTGACTTAACGGTACAACAATGAAGTGACTTCAAGCAGAAAATATAGGAAACATGGCAGGGGCAAAGCCATTCACTTATATACACAAGATGAGTTAGATAATAGTGCTTGGAAGCTACAAAATATTTTTGACACTATGAATAGCAACATGTAACAGTAAGATCATTCTTGAAATGCCTGTCATGCTGGTCTTTCAGATGTGTATTGCTTGCAATGTAATTTCAGTTTCTGTTATACTCTCTCTCAAGTAAATGATTGGTTTACAAGAAAACAAAAAAAAATGTATTAAATGAGAGTAAGACACTAGGAAAATGCCATAGGATTGACTGGATACAATTTTGCATATACTTAGTGTTATGGTTTATGTCCAGTTGTCCCCCCCCCAAAGCCTCATGTAACCATGGGGTGGGGACTTTTAGAGTTTGAGACTTGATTTATGATCCTTGGGATTATGTATTTTAGTACGATCTAGAGTTTGAGACTTGATCCATGACCCTGGGATTATGTGTTTTAAGTATTTCTGGGATTATGGGTGTAGCCTAAGGTGGACATGCTGAGGGCAAAAGCCTGAATGTAATATAAAGAGAGACAGAAAGACAGATTTAAGCTGTTACTCTCTGCTCCCCAGTTTGGTCGGTTGCCTCTGTCACGACTGTTGCTGCCCCGCCACCATGAACTGGATGCTTTCTGCCATGTTCCACTCAGCCTTGTAACAGCCGAATGTGGACTGAAACCTCCACAAACTATGAGCTTAATAAACCTTTCCTTCCTTCATTTTGAGTGTCGGGTTTTAGTCCCAGAAATGAGAAAAAGTAACTAAGAGAGAATTTGGTACAAGAGAGGAGGGGTTGTTGCTGTGGCTATACCTGATGATGTGAATTACAAGCTTTTGGGAATGGCTTATGGGAAGAGATAGGAAAGGTTCAGAGATGTTGGCTACAAGTGAAGCACTGCAAAAGCTTTGACTGTTCTGTAGAGGAGATTCTGGTCAGAGCTTAGACGAGAAGACTGGATTGAAGTCTGGGTATGAAGAATGGTTTATGAGTACAGATTTGACATGTTTGGAGAGGTCATCTACTTGTGAAGAGCTGGCAAAGCTTTGGCTATTGTGTACAAGAGATTCTGGTCAGAGCTTAGACCAGAAGACTGACAGAAGGCCTGCCTGTAAAGGTCAGGCTGAGGAAATTTCTGCTGGAAAAAAAAAGACAGCATTGGTCAATGGACTCCAGATGATTTGTGCTGTGGATTGGCTGAAAGTCCATAGGAATTTTGCTCTTGCCAAGAGACTTTGCCTAAGACTGAGATTAAGCGTGGTGCACTGATTAATCTTTCAAGAGATATTTCAAAGCAGCGAACTATTGGAGCAGTCGCATGGTTGTTATTGGCAGCTTTTAACCAGATTTATGTTGAGAATCAAGAGCAGTCAAGCAGGATGATTTAAAATGTGAGTTTGGCCAGAAAGGAAACACCAGGATGTTTCGGACTGCAAAGATGGAGCTAAAAGGATCTCCACTGCTGGGAAGGAAACAAAGAATCAAAGAGGATGGCCTGAGGGCATCACAAGAGGCGGCAGTTCTCCACCCTTTGCAGCCTCAGAATTACAAGGGAGAGAGGTTTTGCCTTGAGAAGAAAGCCACAGAGACCCAAGTACCAGAATGGCCAGAGCGGCCAAACCAGGTTCAAAAATGGCGCCAGCATGGAGAATTTGGTCCTCAGAATCAGTGTCACAGTGCTCAGAGATCTAGGCACTCAACCCCTACAACCAAGAGAGAAGGAGGCCTGGCTACCGCTTCAGCTGGCAGCAACCCTTGCCATCATCCACATAGGCATATGCAGAATACTCTGAGATTAAGAAGGCTTCCACCTCGATTTCAGAAAAAGGCCTGGGAGGCCAGCGAGTGTGCCCCTGAGAGGGCAGTGTGTGAAGCAGAGAGTGAGAATCCTATTCAATGGAAACCCCAGAAGTTTGGAAAAGCCAGGAACATGGATCGTACAAAGAGGGAGCAAAGTTGGCTTAAGAGAAAAGGCATGGACACTACCACCAAGAGTACCTTAAGGACAGAGCTGCATGGAGCCCACAACTCAGTGCAGACTGCTTTGGATGTTCCAGTTGGAACTACGGGATTTAATGTTTACCCTGATGGATTTTGGACATTTGTTGGTCCCAGTGCTTTGTATTACACTATTTGCAACTTTTGCATTCGTAATGTCTATCTTATGCCTTTGAATGTTGGATATGTTTAACTTTTTATTGTACAGAAGCTCACAGTTGAGAGTTTGCCCTGGATCTTGGAGGAGACTTGGGATTTGGACTTTTCATCAATGCGGAAGCTGTTGGGTCAAGGGCAACTCCTCTAGATGAACTAAAATGTCTTTTGTACAAAGGGATATGTATTAGACTTTGGAGGTCCAGGGGCAGAATGTTATGTTTTATTTCTAGTTGTCCCCCCAAATCCTCATGTAATCATGGGGCAGGGACTTCTAGAGTTTGAGACTTGATCCATGGTCCCTGGAATTATGTGTTTTAAGTACTTCTGGGATTATGGGTATAGCCTAAGGCAGACAGGCTAAGGGCAAGAGCCTGAATGTAGTATAAAGAGAGATAGAGAGACACAGTGAAGCTGTTGTTCTCTGCTCCTCTGTTCGGTCGGTTGCCTCTGTCGCGATTGTTGCTGTTCCACCGCCATGAACTGGATGCTTTCTGCCATGTTCCACTCAGCTTAGGGACAACTGAATATGGACTGAAACCTCCACAAACTGTGAGCTAAATAAACCTTTCCTTCCTTCATTTTCAGTGTCAGGTATTTGTCTCAGCAATGAGTAAAAAGTAAATAACACACTTAGATTCCTAATTTTGTAAAAATGTGTAACTGCTTTTATAGGAGTCTATAGATTTATTTGAATACCAATTTTTGATATAAAATAACTATTCCAAGTCAAGCCTAAGATGTCTGAAAGCCAGTGATGTCGTGTTCAATTACCTATGTTATAGAGTAATAGTATCACTAATCTTTTCTTCTGACATGTTAAGAATGTAAATTTATAGACCAAACATTAGAGAAAAAGAAGGGCTAGATGGATAAGCAATATTTTAGCTCTAGCCCTTCAAGGTCAGTGAGGATGCAGTACATAAGAGAACATGTGCTATAATATCCTATAACTCAGTGGTTTCCTGTATTTTCTGCTCAAGGAGATTGTTCAGCTACAGAGGAAAAAGACTGAAGATACACAGTGTTCCAAAGGAGAGTCACCTAGAGAGAAAACATTCTCTCAGGCTTTACAGAGAGCAAATTGGTCAGTCAATGACCTTGACCCATCCAGATGGTTGAAAGAGACAACAGTTCCGTAAAGCAATGTACAGGGTTACAAAGTAAGTCCTGAGGGGATTTGACTGACCTTGAGAGACACAAAAGTTACATGTTTTGCTATACAGGTCATGCATGAACTTGCCCTGAGCCACCCAGCATAAAAGTTTAACCACAATGCATAAAAAGGAAAGCTAGATTAGAATGCTGAGCTTAAAAGGCTTAAATCAACAGCTTCCAAAATTGTCAGTTTTATCAATAATTCACTGGGATTATGCAACATTGGATTATGTGTACAACTACTTTCTCTTAGTTCAATGAGAAGAAAATTTGGTTGTACCAATAATCATTTGAAATATTATAACTTCTACACCTTGTTCTCTGTATAACTAATAGGAGAATGACAATATGCATTGTATGAAATATTGAAATATACTACTAACATGTTTTGAATCTGTCACATTGTTATACATTGTTATTTATTAAAATTAATAAAAATTTAAAAATACAAAAGAAAAATAAATGAAATAAATTCAGTGTGTACATAAAATGAAAAAAAAAAAAAAAAAAAAAAAAAAAAAAAAAAAAAAAAAAAAAAAAAAAAAAAAAAAAAAAAAAAAAAAAAAAAAAAAAAAAAAAAAAAAAAAAAAAACAGACCAGAGGGAGGATCAATGGAACTACTAGAAGATGAGACATAATGACCAATGTATATACTCATGTTGTCTTTGACAAAGTTGCCAAATATATGCCCTGAAACCAGATATCTTCTTTAATAAATAGTGCTACAAAAAGTGGATTTTCCCATGCTGAAGACTCAAAGTATAGCCATGTCCAGCATCATACACTAAACTATAGTGATAGTGGATTAAAGATCTAAATATGAAAGCAAAAAGAACAAATCTTCTGGAAGGGTAAGTAGGTACATTTCTTGAAGACACAGGAATAAGCAGAGAGATCATGAGCGAAAATGAAAGTTCACAAGAATTACATCTGAGAAAGAACTGAGATCTCATCTTATTAAAACGTTTGTGCATGTCTAAACAAATTACCAACAGAAAGAAAAAAAACCTCATGAATTAGGGAAAAATATTAGGGAACTGTCTTAAAGAAATCATTTCCAGAATATACAAAGAATTTTTAAACATCAGATCATTCAAAATCAAAGATCGAATCTAGAAATGGAAATCTGAAATGAATCCAAACTTTTCAGATGAAGAAATACAAATGATAAGGGAATATATGAAAAATGTATTCAACATCACTGGTTATCAGAGAAATGCAAACTGAGTTTCTGTCTCTTCCCAGAAAGAAAAATCTCATCAAAAAATGAACCAGTAACAAATGCTGGTGTAAAATAATTTTTTTTCACTATTGATTGGAGTGTATCCAGGTGGAACCACTGTGGAAATCAGTGTAGAAATTTCACAGAAATCTTGGATTAGAGGTCCCATTGACAGAGCTATTCACATCCATGGTATTTTTCAAGAACTGAAAATATATCACAGTAATATATGGTCACCTATGTGTATAACCACATGCTCATAAATGGAAGAATTGATAACAAAAATGATGAATATGAAATGATGAGATAATTTACTTTTTATTTATTAAAATATCATTATTATTATTAACACTAGTTAATATATTGAATAATGTTGTTGTCATCTTAGTTGTCAAGAATACAAGATGCAGACATGGTTTTTGTTCTAAACATCATTAATACAGATCTTTCTTTTCATTTCACAAAGAGAAAGTAGCTGTATATTTAGTCCAATGGTCCATACCAGTAGTGGATTATCAGCTCATCTGGCATTATCTAGTGCTGTTGACTTGAGCCTTTTACAAGTCAGCATGCTAATATAGCTTTCCATAAGAATAAATAAGTGCTAAAATGTACAATACATATTGAGATATGGTAAAAGGGGAAGAAACTACTCAAAGGGCAAAAATAGCTGAGATAGTGAAACAGGGGAAAGAAGAAAAATGAAGGGGTAAAAAATTCCATCTATGTATCTATCCATCTATCTACTCAATCAGCATGATCACTAAAATAATTGTACTACTCTATTCTAATAGTTCATTAAAAGAACAGTACTTATATTGTTTGCTCAATTTCACAAGCTTATGTCTTGTAATCTGAAAAACTATTGACAACTACAACATAAATTACTCTAAATCTTATTAATTGTTATCAACATGGTTTGAAATTCTCCATCAGTTTTTTATTTTCCATTGTGTTTTAAAATATTTTATTGAATTTAGTAAGAAATAAAAATATAATAGTTTCAAAATGTATTAGTAGTACATTTCCACTATTTGATACAATGAATATTGTTGTCCTCCTAGGTGTGGACATAATTTTTCCAATCATTATTGGTACAAAAAATGTCTTCTCATTGAACTAAGAGAAAGTAAACCCTTCAGGGTTTACTTTGAAACCATGTACAGTGGTTTGTAGAACAATTGTCAATGTCAGCCATCTGGATGAGGCACAGCCATTGCTTGACCAATTTGTTCTCTGTGAAACTCTGAGAGAAAATTTGTACAGGATGAATTAGATAATGGTCCTAAGAACCTCCAAGGTTTATCACACTGAGGATAGCAATGTGTAACACTGAAACTATGCTTGGAATGCCTGTCATTCTGGTCTTTTAGATATATATTGCTTCTAATTTAATTTTAGTTACTGCTATACTCTCTCTCAAGTAAATGGTTTGTTTGCAAGAAAACAAATATGGTACTAAATGAGAATAAGAGACTAGGAAAAATACCGAAGGATTGATAGGCTACAATTTTGTTCATGCTTAGATTTCTAAATTCTTGTGTAAAAATGTGTAACTTCTTTTATCTCATCCTATAGAGATTTATTAGAATACCAATGATTGGTAGGTAATACCAATTTCAAGTTGAGTCTAAGATGTTTAACACTAAGAAAGACAATGATGTTAAGCTCAATTATCTATGTTATAGAGTAATAGTGTCACTAGGCTTTTCTTCTGGAGGGTTAAGAATGTAAGTTTACAGACCAAAAATTGGACAAGAAGAAGGACTACAAGGAAACCCAATATTTTGGCCCTAGCACTTCAAGGTCACTGAGGACTCAGGACACATGAGAACCTGTGCTATAACGTCCTATAACTCAGTGGTTTTCCAAAATTTCTGTTCAAAGAGATTTTGGGGCTACAGAGAAAAGGGATTGAAGATATATAGATATATAGTGTACCTAAGGAGAGAAAAAACATCCTCTCCATCAGAATATATATATATATCTCTGGGTAGTCTTCTGTAGGATCCACTGTGATTTCCACTTTTTCAATCATAATTGCCTGAATTTGTGCTTTTTTTTCTTTTCTGTTTTTGGTAATGTTGGCTAATGTCTTATTAATTTTAATTGTTTTTTTCAAAGAGTCTACTTTGGGCTTTGTTTTGCTTTCTTATTCTAATTTCTGTTCTTTTCTGCTCTCATCTTTAGAATTGTTTACTTTCTGTGAGCGCTGGGATTGATTTATTCTTTTTTACATAGAAGTTTCATGTTCAACATCAGATTTTCTGTTTCAGCTTATTCTTTTTTTCCTGGTGTGAGAGTTGATCACTATACCTTTCCCTTGGAAGGACTGTTTTCATTGCATACCCTGCATTTCATTATGTTACATGGGCTTTCTTATTTAATTACATATACTGTTCCATTTTCTGTTTCAGTTGCCGCTGTGACCCACAGTCTGTTCACCAGAGTGTTATTTAATTCTTCCAGGTGTATATACATTTTGTAATTGCTTTTGGTTTATTTTCCAGTTTCACTGTGCTATGTTCACATAATATATTTGAAATTTTCATTTTTGCTGCATTTATATTAGCATGCTCCATTTTGGAGAAAATCCCATGTGCATCTGAGAAGAATGTGCATTCTGAGATTTTGAGGTGGAAATGTCTTTATATATGTACCATGTTCATTTTTTCAGAAGCGTTGTTTACTTGTGACAATTCTTTGTAAAGCTGTCTTTTTAAATGTTTTTACTTTTAAAGAATTCAGGATAGCAATAAAAAATAAACATTGGAATTGATACAAGATTTCACTTAACAAAGTAATAAGAATTCAGCAAGGCTATACTACACGATGCTATCTTCAAACTGGTTGTTCAGATTACCAGATATAAATGTGTAACTTTCTTTTAAAGAAAAACAACAAAGTATTGTTGATTTCTGCTGGTCTTTTGAAAGGAGGAGTTGATGCTTAATACTTTTACTATTTACTCATTATTTTCCTACTCTTTTCATTTTCTATTAATGCATCTATTTATAAGAGTGTAGTAGTAATGTCTCCCGATACAACAGTGTCAGCGCTTATTTGCTTTTTCTTGTCTGTTGGCATTTGTTTTATGTAGTTGTGTGCACCAGGTTTTTGTTGTTGTTGTTGTTTTTTTTTTTTTTTTTTTGCGGACCAGGGTTGAAACTCAAGACCTTACACTTGCCAGGTAGGCATTTGTGCCACGGGGCTATCTCTCCAGCTCCTGGGCGCACCAGTTTTATGTTATGTATGTATTTGTAATTGTCTACTCTTTCTTGAGTTTTCCAATAACAGGTATGGAGTGGTGTTTATTATCTATTTTGATCAATTTTGACTTAATGCTTACGTTGTTTGCTATTACAATAGCTACACCTGCTTTTTTCTTGGTTTCTTTGGCATGCAGTATTGTTTTTGATACTTTGACTTTGAATTTGTGGGGGTTCACATACTTTTCTTGAATTTAGCATATTGTTGGACGTTATTTCTTGTTTCCTTTCTGGCAATCTCTTTCAATTGCTGAGTTAATATTACTTACATTGATGATTATAATTGTCATGATTTTTTGTGTTACTTTCTTATTTTCCATTCCCTATATCCTCCTCTATTTGATTGCTTGTAATATCTGGAAGCTTCTTTCTTTTGGTGTCCTTGTGTTTGTCTTCTTTTATATTTTTTTCCTATTACATCCTAAAGAGCATTCTGTAGAGCTCAGTTGGTGTTTATAAATTTGTTTACCTTTTCTTTGTTATGAGAGTGTTTTACTTCTACAGTTTTTGCAGGATACCTAAATCTGCATTGAAGATGGTTTGCTTTGAGCACTTGAAATTCCTCATGCCAAGCTTTTTTTTTTTTTTTTTCAGTACTGAGGACTGAACTCAGGACCTTGCGTTTGCCAGGCAAGAACATATTCTACTGCGTTATCTCCCTTTCCCCCAAGCTTTCCCTCATCTGAGCATTTCTGTTGAAAACTGTATTGTGAATTCAATAGGCTTTCTTTTGTAGGTAATATATTATTTTTCGCAAGCTGATTTTAACATATTTATCTCTGTATTACATTTCTGGAATCTTGATTATTATATACCTTGATGCAGATTTATTTTAGGCATGGCTATTTGGAGTTCTATATTCTTCCTTTATTTGCATGGCAAACTTTGTATCCATATTTTCAGAACTTTCTGCCTTTATTTTTCCTAAGTCTTTTTAATGTCTTTTTGTGCTATCTGAAGCTTTCTCACAATTCAAATCAATCTTATATTGTTCTTTTCTTTTCATCTTTGTAGCTTTAGATTGTTTTTTCATGGTCTTTTTTTTATTAAAGATATATTTCTGTTCCTAGTCTTCTAGGTCTATTACTCCGTCCTTACCTTCACTCAGTCTGCTACATATACCTTCAAAAGAGTCTTTAACCTCCTGAAATTTGATCTGTTTCATTGATTCTGTTTATCTTGCATGTTGGGCATTCATGGTTGGCATCATGAGTTTTATTCCTTTTTTAAAAAATCTTTACCTTCTTTAATGTCTTTCACTGTGATCATCAGGTTTTTTTTTTTTTTTGTAATTTAGAAATTATTTTTCTATTGTCTTTTCTACATTATTTTTTTCTCCTGCTGTGATTTTAGAGAGTTCCAGTTGTTGGCTTCTGATTTCCTCTGTCTCTTTGTGCTTGGGACTTATTCTTTTTGCTGTCATCATTTCAGATTACGTTTTTCTTCTTTTTTGTCATTTCCTATATTTATTTTATTTGTTTACTGCGTTCAACTTTGTAGATTTATTATGTTGGATAACTTTATCCTTGGTTTTGAGGCATTCCTAGTTAATATTTGTTCCTCAGGCTATCTTCTAAATGTAGGTCGTTCTTGATTATCTAACTTACCCCCTGCTGCCTTGTATCACTACTATTGCTTCTATTGCATGCCACTGATTCCACAAGCCCATCATGTGCATCATTACTGGTGGTCCTAATGTGTGGCTGGCATTTTTACTGGTCTCTAGGTCTTACTGATATGATGTGGGTACAGTGGAGTCTGTCTGTGGAAATGACTTCCTTTACATGGGTCCTGGGTCACATTAGTGGTAGAATGGAGGGACTAATATCAGGGCATCACTGATGCTTCACCTGGGCCCGCAAAGTAGGGAAGGGAGGAGCTGATTTCTTCTTGCTTATTTCTGGAGATGCTTTTTGGGATTATGATTAATGAAGTTCTGTATGTCTCACTAAAGGGCATATCAAATTATTTTCCTTGCTTGTCAAGTTTTCTGCAATTGATTCTGTGAACAGATATTTTATTTTGTTCGTGTAATCTGTTTTTCTAGTTTTTCCAATCATTGTATGTTATTCTTCTTTGCATAATGTAGCAAATGCTGGATTTTTCTCTCATGGTCTCTTACTATTTTAAAGAAATTTTTCTTTTTATTGTTACTGGGGAAAGTATGAGCACAGATTCTTGGATGTGGAAGATGGTATTATTATTAGTAACAATAAAAGAAGGTTATTAACAGAATTAGATAAAGGAATAGAATAAGAAATCAAGAAAAGGATGATAAAATAAAAAGGAGTCATATGCTAAAGGGAAAAGTAAAATTTTAAAAAAGGATAAAAGAGCAATAAAGGAAAAGCGGGGAAATACATGAAAAAAGCATAATTCTCCTAAAATGCTCAGGAAATACGTCAAAGAATCACCAATAGGACCTCATCTTAATATATATATATATATATATATATATATATATATATATATATATATATTCAACAGAGCAAAAAGATAAGGTACAGTGTGGGAAAATATTTTAGCCAATTCTCCCTAAGATAACCTCTGATATGAATACCAAATTTTCAGATGGTGAAATACAAATGGCACATGAATATGTGAAAAAATGTTTCATTTTCATTGGATTGTAGATATTATTGAACTTCTTGTTTTAAGTCATCTGTAGGGCTGGTGAGATCGTTCAGAGGTCTAAAGCACCTGCTTAGACAAGCTAAGACAACTGCAGGGACTGCGCTGTTCAATCCTTGGCAGTACATGCTATGCGAGCCCCACTCCCAGGGCAGGCCACACTGGCCAAATATATATAAAATAAAATAAAATAAATTCACCTGTAACCCATTAGTTGCTGAGATGGGTGTTATTTAATTTCCATAGGTTTATAGCATTTTTGTGGCTTCTTTTGTCATTAATTTCCTGTTTCACTGCTCTGTGGTAGGACAATATGCATGGGTTAATTTCTGTTTTCTTCCATTTACTTAATTGTGATCTAAGGACTAGTATGTGGTCTCTTTTAGAGAACGTCCTATCTGCACCTGAAAAGAATATGTATTTAGATTTTGTTGGGTGGAACACTATGTAAATGACCACCAAGCCCATTTGTTCAAAGGTTTGGTTTGGTTCTGCTACTTCTTTGTTGATTTTTGTCTATTTGACCTATCTTTTGGAAAAAAAAAAAAAAAAGGAATGTTAAGATCCCCTTTTAAAAGTGTGCTATTATTTATTAGATTTCTCATGAGCATCGAAATGTGTCTTATATAGTTGGATTCTACCATATCTGGTGCACACATATTTATGACTGTTCTCTCCTCCTCTTGAAATTTCTCATTACAAGTGACCTTCTTTATCTCATTTAGTCGTTCTTGGTTTAAAGTTCACATTGCCAACAAATGGAAGATTCCCCTGATTTTTTTCTGAGCTTCTGCAGCATGTAGTATTGTTTTCCATCCTTTGACTTTCAGCCTATTAATTTCTTTTTAAGTAAAATAATTTCTTTTGTTTTGTTTTGTTTTGTTTTGTTTTTGCATATATCACATTGTTGGATTTTGAGCACCACAATTTCCCATAGCGAAATCTTGCAAACAACCAAAATGCCCATCAACTTGAGGAGTAGATAAGAAAGATGTGGTACTGATCTGGGACCCTCAGGCAAAGCACTTAACCTCTTAGCATCTTTGAATGTCTGAATGTCGGTGCCTTCTTCTGCATCCTGGGAGGATACAGCAGCCCTCCTTTGATCCTGGGGAAAACAGGAGTCCCCAAGGAAAATCATGGCATCCCAGTATACGGCAAACACTCATCTCTGTCGTAGGAAAAGGAGGGGGCGTCATGACTGGAGCCACCTGGAAATGCTCCCCAGCTGTGCTCTCAGCGGAAGCAACACTCTTCCTGTGCTCAGGACCTCAGTGGTGGGGAGTGGTCTGCCCTGAGGCGCTGATTCCCTGTGTTCTGTCACCTCCCAAGTGTGTAAAATTCCCACACACGCTCTCCTTGCCTGCTGATTCTGTTATCCTGTAAATCATGCAGCCTCATCCAGAGATTAATAGAGCCAGCAATGAAAACGGCCTATCTCAGCACATGGAAGCTCACTTAGAACAGGATTAATAAGCACGCTTGTTTTCATTCGTTAGCAATAGTCATTCTATTCTTCTTCAAGATGTTGACTATATGAAAATCTATGTTGATGCTTTACTTACATTACTTGATT
Organism: Myocastor coypus; assembly: GCA_004027025.1. NCBI lineage: Eukaryota > Metazoa > Chordata > Mammalia > Rodentia > Myocastoridae > Myocastor > Myocastor coypus. Next base: position 6,048 of record PVJA010034684.1, on the reverse strand, counting down.
AGTATTCATAATAATGCAGTGGAAGAGGCCTCATTGTTGCCATTGTACAAATGAGGAAAATGATACTCAGAATTGGGCTTAGGATGTGAGCCATGTTTTATTTCATATAAAAATTCATGCTGAGTACTACTAGCTTTGTAGAAAAATATTGCAAATAAAAATTAGTGCTACTCAAGATGTTCATTTCAAAATTCACATATGACATATGGGTTGAGGCCTCCTTACCCACTCATAGGGGCAACAAGGCACCCTATGTGTGATTCAATCACTATTAAATGAACTTCCGCATTACAGCCGGCTCACCACAACTTTAAGATGTTTTATTTTATACAGAACCATTTGTGACCTCAGACATCCTCCAGTTACTGTATTAGTAAGTTCATAGTAGATTCCCAAGATTGTGTATGAAGAGTACTATATGCTGTTATTCCAATCAGTATAAAGCTTCCTATAGTACTTTGTCTTACTCTGTGTGATTTCCTTTTAAATAAAATGTGTCGATCTCCTGACTATAAAAAAAGAAAGATGTGATAATTATATATTATGGAGTAATACTCAGCTATAAAAAAGGACAAATGAGTTTTTATAGGTAAATGGATATAACTAGAGGCTACACTCATAAGTGAAATAAATCAGAACCACATGTGTAAATATTGTATAAGCTCCTTAGTGTAAAAACCTGAAAGAGTAAATAAAATCTGAAATGTATAATAGAATAAAATGGAAATAACCTTAAAGAATACACAATGAGAACAAAGGAAAGGAACAAAGATAAGAAGAAAAAGAAGGCTAAAACAGGATAACTGAAATGATTGTACTCATTCTACCATTTTCTTAAAGCAGTTAATGATTAAAGTATTTTGGGGCAAGCCAGATATCTCAGTGGACTAAAGCAGCTATTTATGCAAAATGCAGTGACCAGAGTTGCATCCCAGGCATGCCATGCCAGCCCCAACATATGGTGTACTGAGACAATTATTGAGACTGGGCATAGTGGTGCACCTGTAAGCCCAGGACTTGAGAGACTGAAAACATGAGAATCACTACTAGTCTGATCTGTGTAGTGAGACCCTGTAGACCTTGTCCTAAATATATTTTAAAAGTTTTTCATTTTGATTAACTCTTTAAGTCAATATCTACAATCTGCGCAACTACATCAAAGACAGCAATGTGTAAATCAAAAGCCATAGTTGAATGACTCTCGTCTTGTTCTTCTAAATGTGTACCATTTTAATGGCTTATCAACTGTGATTATACTCTTTAAGATACATTAAAAAAATAAAAAGCATAAAGGACAAGAAAAATTTAAAGTTCATTAAAAGCAAGCATTAATGTTGAATTATTTGTCCAATCTTGAATCCCTATATCTGTTAATCTAAACAACAGATTTGGTGATAAATGTATATAATACAGCAACCATTGTTAATTTGCTATTCTTGTTTCAAAAATCTTTACCATATGTATTGTGGTATATTACTCTGCTTCTGCATATGTTTTTTCCTGTTTGTTCTTGCTTTTGATTTTGTTCTTATGCTTTAAATTAAGGTAAAAGAAAGCCACATAAAAATGTTGAATGTCACTCATTCAAGAGGCAGTTTAAAATGACACAAAAATTCCATATCCCTCCAGAAATGACATGTGCCATCAAGATGATTGCTAGATGGGTTATTGGGGAAATGATTCCCAGTGTTGGTGGGTGTGCAGACTGACTAAAGTGCTGTGGAAAACAGTAGGGAAATTCCTTTAAAAGATGAGACCAGATCTCTCATTTAATCTAGATATACCCATTCTGTGTATCTTCCCACAAAAATTTAAAAGATCATATGACAATGACACGTGTGCACCTGTGTTCATGCTTATAGCAGCATAAGTTATAGTAGATAAGGATATATCATTTACAAATATATATGCACCAAATACTAGCATACACAATTTTTAGAAGACACACTAGCAGGCACACAAAATTAGACATAGCCCAAAACAGTCTTATGAAATTTCAATACCCCACAATCACAATTAGATGCATCAACTAAGCAAAGAAACTCAGAATTCAAACAAACTTTTGATGAAATAGCATTAATATGTATCTACAAAATATTCCACACAAGAATATAATACACATTTTTCTTAGTAGAAAATGGAACTCTGCAAAATAGACCAAATTCTACCACATGGAAAAGGTTAAGTAAATCTTAACAGATGGAAATGATCCTATACATATTATGAAATTACAGTGTAATTAAACTAGAAATCAGTGGTGAAAATCCCCACAGAAATTATGCTAGCATATAAATATTAAGCAAAAATTCTTGAATAACCAGAGAATGATAATAAGCCTCAAGGAACAAGTTAGGTAGTTCCTACTATCAAATAAAATGACCAGGGGCCAGCAAGATAGCTCAGAGGATTAAAGCACCTGCTTATGCAGACAAAAGGTCACAGGGTTCAATCCATGGCCTGCTGTTCTGGCCCAACGCCTGTTATGAGCTGAGACAGCAGTGTAGACTGGGTGTGGTGGCGGGCACCTGCAATCCTAGCACTTGGGAGGCTGAAAACAGGATAATCACTATAAGTCCAATCTATATAGTGAGATCCTGTAGACACTATAGACTCTGGACTAAACACATAAAAGTAAATAAAATGACTGCTATAACATACCTAAACCTATTAGGCTAAATATAAGCAGTCCTAAGTATGAAGTTTATTGTAACAAATACACACATCAGTAAAATATAAGCATTGCATAGAGGAGACCTAATTTTGCAACTTAAGGGCCTAGAAAACATGAAAAAAATTCTAATCCACACCTAGTACAAGAATGGAAATTATAAAATCATAGCAGAAATAAGTGAAAATAAGACAAAAACCTGAAAGAAAATACTGGGTTATTTTTTTAAATAACATCAACAAATCCTTAGGCAATCTTACTAAAAAAGGAAAGTTAAGACTCAAATCAGAAATGAGAAATTCAGGGTAATCCAACATGCCTGACTAAAATAGAAGTTGGATCAGATTATATTTACCAAAAGCATAAGTATTATGTAAAGCAGAAGACAGTCACATCCTGATATTAAAAAATCAATCTAAAAGATATTATTTATAAATCAAACGAAATATCTAGCGCATTCCAAAAGGGAAATGACGGGCATCTGAGATGAATATGCACTTCTCACAGGAAGACATACAAGATGCAAACAAATACCTGAAAAAATTATACACAATACTATGATTCAAGAAATGCAAATTAAAACAGCACTGAGATACCAGCTCATCCCAGAAATAATGGCTATCATAAAGAAATCAACCAACAACAAATGTTGGAGAGGCTACAGGGAAAAAAGAACCATTCTCCAGTGCTGGGAAGAATATAGACTGATACAACCACGATGGAAAGCAATGTGGAGACTCCTCAAAAGGCTAGGATTTGAAATTCTATTCAAACCAGCTTTTCCCCTTCTTGGGAAGAAGGTTCCAAAAGAACTGAAAGCATTATACAATAGTGACATATCTTTACCTATATTTATATCAGCACAATTTCTCATGGCTAAATCTTATAAGCAACCAAAATGCCCATCACCTGAGAAATGGATGAAAAAGATGTAGCATTTTTACCAGTGCAAGGAAACACTGAAAGTGTGAATCTCACATGAATACAAATGAAGCAGGAATAAAAATTTTACTAACTGGACTGGTGATGCTCAGAATCATAAGCACCTGCCTGGCAAGCACAAGTTCCCAAGTTCAATTCTCTGTAATAACAAGAAAAAAAAAAGTAAATAAGAAACATTATCTTCCTTAATACTAAAAATATTACCACCTGAGACAAGACACAGATTTAATTATTAACAGTTGAAGTTTACCCAAACTTTATGGAAGAATTTTTGCCGATACCATTCAGTTGTTCCATGAAATTGATAAAGAAAGAACATTAACAGATTCATTCCTTCAGGAAAATGTTAGCATACTACAAAACACAAAGGAGATTTAACAGATAAGTGCCAAGCATGATGCCACACACCTATAACCTCAGGATTCACCGGCCTGAGGCAAGAGGATTGCCAAGAGTTGAGGGTCGGTCTTAGCCATAAAGTGAGTTCAAAGCTAGTGGAAACTATATAGCAAAACTGTCTCAAAAACAACAAAATCAAAAGGAAAATTAGGGGCTGGGGAGATAGCTCCGAGGCGCAAGTGCCTGCTGGGCAAGTGCAAGGTCGTGAGTTCGAACCCTGGTCCCACAAAAAAAAAAAAAAAAAAACAAAAGGAAAATTAAAAAGTAAACCTCAAGTATAGTTCTCTAATAAAAAAGATGCAAAAATTGTCAACAAAATACTACAAACAGAAGAAAACAATAACAATAAAACACCTTAAAAAGTAGGTATAAAAATTATATGATTAGCCAGTCCCACCGAGTCCCAGCCTGTAGCACAGCTCGCGCGTCCGCTGCGGGAAAGCTGCATGCGCCCCTCTGCCCTGCCTCTGCGCTCCTGCGACTAACTTCCTGTTCCAGTCCCACCTAGTCCCAGCCGGTAGCACAGCCCGCGCCGGCTGGGCTAGGATCCTTGGCCCGCCTTCCCCTCCCCAGCCCCCCCACTTTTTTTTTTAACCTCCGGCCCAAGCTCCAGCACCGAACCCATCAAATAGCTCCTTTGGCAACCGATCTGGTCCACGAGCCTACCAGGACTACTCAATCCCAAAGCTCCACCTCCACCTACAGACCATATCCCCCCGGGATTCACAGAAGCTAGCAGCCAGAGCTCCAGCACAGAGACAGGAACCTCTGTAGAGGAACCAGCTTGGAGTCTCCAGACCAAATGCCCATAGACACAACATGAGGCCACCAAAGTGCAGAGGCCGCTTCCATACAAAATGATAACAACAAGGAGTAGGATGCAATCTCAGGGCCCCTGCCAACCCAAACCAAATACAGAAGACACTATCATGGAAGAAAATGAGAATTATACAGATGAAACCTCTGAATTGGTAGCATCTGAGACAGACACACAAGTGCAGAAACTTATAGAGCAACTGAGATCAGAGATAACATCTGAAGTAAAAAAAGAAAAACATGAAGTGGAAAAACGCCTGTACAAAGGTATAGAGGACATCAGAGCAGAAATAATATCTAAAATTGACAAAGACATGCCTAAATCAATAGCATCCCAAGTAGGGGAACAACTACACAAAAGTAGAAAGGAGAACAGAACAGAAATAATCTCTGTATTAGAGAAAGGACAACCATAATGACAGACTTCAATACTATTAAAGAAAACATCAATAAAAAATTAGAGGAGAATAGAAAAATGATGGACTCCCTGATGGACCAATATAGGAAAGACATAGATCGCATGAAACAGTTTCAAAGAGATATACAAGAAAATAAAACTTTGATCACAAGTTGGCAGAGACGAATGAACAAAAATGAAGATAGAGTTTCGAACCTTGAAGACACAGTTGCAGCCAGTGAAAGAGGAAGAAAGGATCTTTTAAAAACAACCAGAATGCAGAAAAAATAATTCATCATCTGCAAGACGATGCAAAAATGAACAACGTGAGATTAATGGGAATCAATGAGAAAGAAGGAGTCAATACAAATGATATAAAAAGAATATGGGCAGAAGTAATAGCAGAAAACTTCCCAAAGCTGAGAAAACAATCAGACATTCAGGTAACTGAAGCCTACAGAACCCCAAATAACACCAACCCAACTAAAAAAACGCCAAGGCATATAATAGTCAAGATACCAGAAATCCAACTGAAGAATAATATACTAAAAGCTGCTAGAGAAAAGAAACAGGTCACATTTCAAGGAAAACCCATCCGAATAACAGCAGATTTCTCTTCACAAGCCATGAAGTCAAGAAGAGCATGGAGCAGAGTGCTTCAAGTCCTCCATGAAAACAATTTTTAGCCCAGACTATTGTACCCGGCATAACTCTCCTTCAAGTATGAGGGAGAAGGGAAATATTTCCATGACAAAGAACAATTAAAGAATTTCATGACATCAAAACCAGTGCTACATAATATTCTAACAAATATTTTAGAAAGGGA
>PVJA010034683.1:0-22360 GCA_004027025.1 Myocastor coypus | reverse complement strand
AAAAAAAAAAAGTAATGTTGATTTAGAAGGGTTAATGTTTAATTGTTTGATCAATCTTATATACCTATATGTATTAATCTAAACTGATCTGATGATGAAAATATGTAATATAACCATTGTTAAACTTAAACAATAAAAAATTGAAACTAAAAACTAAAAATAAAAAAAAATTTAAAATGTATCAACTACAAAAAATAATAATAATAATTACTGGAGTACATGTGCTTAAGCATTTTCAAGTCTTAAATATTTCCTCATAAATGAACACAAGAATGCAAAGTAATGGCTCCTGTCTTCACTCTTAATTTATGACATAAAAAGAAAGTAATAAAAATACAATTAACTTAAGAACAACTTATCAAAGCAGAATTAATAATATTAAACAAACTACCAGGTGGGGGAAATAGCTCAGTAGAATAAGCACTTGCCTGGCAAGCATAAGGATCTGAGTTCAATCCCCGGTACCGCAAAAAAAAAAAAAATAAATAAATAAATAAATAATAATAATAATAATAATAATAATAAATAATTTAATTAAATTTTTAAAAACCTACCACAAGCTACATCGGCTGCAACCCCAGGCTTGCTAAGCCAGCTACCGAGTCTGGGTATGGTGGTCCACACCTATAATCTCAACACTGATTGGGAGGCTGAAACAGGAGGAACACTATGAGTCTGAGTGTCATAGTGAAACCTTGTACCAAATGCATAAAAATAATAATATTCAACAAACAAGATAGAATTAGACTGTCAGCTCTCCATGAATGAAAAATCAAGAAAAAAGATAAAATTATATCTAGGAAGTCAACAGGAAATTTCCATCAAGTAGGCACTGGCTACACTAACTCAGTGTACAAACTGTTGCACTAGCAAGGAGAGAAGAGAGAGCATGAGGGAACAAGTGAAAGGAAAGGCAAGGACGGACAGTGATGGACATGGAGAGCTGGGGCTAGGAAATATCAAGAGAACAAAGCACAGCCTGAAGCAAATGAGCCTTATTCAGGGAAAGTCACTGTGCTTGTTTTCCAGGGTCTTGTCCAGACACACTACACTTAACACTATGCATGCAGAGTAGCATGTTAATCAGAGCAAGGTCAAGTTACTCCAGGTTTCCTTGAGCAGAACTTTGAAGACCTGCTCTAGATGCTATTGAGATAGGAATCCGTTCCTCACTCTGTCCTGCGTGCCATGCTGGGTATCTGACCATATCTTTGTGGATCTGGACATTTAGACTGAAGTGGCCTACTACAACTGCACTTCCTTCACCACCACTCAGGTTACAGAGGATCTCAGATTCCAGGGAGGTCTCAGCTGTTTTGTATTTGGAAAGCTGGAATATAAGGCCAGAAGGATATATTTTCAGAGTGGGGGGGGGCGGAAATGGTAGCCCTAGAATAAGCCCAAGAAAGCTAGCTTTCTGCAGTGTTCCATGACATAAAGTATGCTTTGCATCAGAATTCATGCACCAGAAGTTACTTTACAGGTACTGCTTTCCATCTGATCTCTCTGAAGAAAGACTTGAGTCTTGTGAAAGGCACAGCAGCACAAGTGACACACACACCAGGGGCTTTGTGCACTTGGACTAGGAGGGCTAGGGCTCACTGCAGAACTTCTTCAGGGTTGCTTTGCTGAGGCAAGACCTCAAGGTTGAGGAGTATGATAAAGGGGCTTCCAAACTGAGTGCAAAGGCTGAAGCCCTCTTCTTCAAACTCCTACCCATGTTCACACTGGCAACCCACAAAGTTAATGTCTTTGAGGCATCATTGTCTAATCAAACTTCAGATAGCTTCCGGTTTCCCTTCTGTGCAAGTCAACACATTCCACCTTCATTAGAATTCATCCTTCATAAATTCTCCTACTATAACCTTGCTCCTATTTCTAACTCAGTTAGCTTGTGTCTTATGAGATCCTTGTTTTCTTAGCTTTCTAAGATGAAAATCAATAGGGTAGGGTAACAAGATCTAGGAAAGGAAGAGGTCAGCAGATAAAGTGGCTGAAGTCAGTGAACACCTCAGAATTAATGGATGAGGACTCCTGGTTTTGAAACCTCATGCTCCAATCCAAAGCAGAAAAGTGAGCCAGGTGAGTTAAAAATTCTACATGGAGCAGGCAAGATAGCTCAGCAGACTAAGAACCTGCTTTGGCAAGCAAAGGGATCAAGGTTCAATCCCTGCATGCCAAACTGGCTCTGCCCCTGGGGCATGTTGAGCTGGCAACCAAGTCCAGGTGTTGTGGTGCATGCCTGTAATCCCAGCACTGGGGAGGCTAAAAACAGGAGGATCAGTAAGACTTTGAGCTGCATAGTGAGACCCTGTACTGAATACTTAAATGGAAACAAAAATTCTATGTGTGTCATTATTGTTAGCATGGTCAGTCATTGAACAATGACCATGGAAGGCAGATGCTAAGGCTAAGTATGCTTTGGTTCTTCATCTTCCCATTAGAAACATCTCCAAGGTGTCTCTTATGGTTTGTGTCTAGGTGTCCACCCAAAGCCTCATTCAGTCCTGGGGCAGCTTCGAGAGTTTGTAATTAATTTGTGATCCAATGCTGAATTATGGATGTGAAAGCTACACCTGTCTTGGGGCAGATGATCTGCATACAAATACAAGCAAGGGAGTGAAGCTTGCTAGTTGCCACAGATACTACTCCTTTTGTTCTTTGCTGTTTTCCACCAGCATGAACTGTTGCTCTCTGCTCTGTGCCACTCTGCCTTGGAGCCAGCTGAGTATGGACTGAAACCCCCACTAACTGTGAGCTAAGTAAACTGTTCCTGCCTTAATTTTGGGCATTGGGTATTTTCTCACAGCGATGAGAGAAAAGTAACTGAAACAGTTCTCTGGTTTCTGTATTCTGCTCAGTACATGAAGACTGAAGCTATAGACATTTTCAGTTGTCAAAGTGAGCTTCCTAGTCACCTTTACATCCTAGGTCAGGGTATTGGTGTCAAGGGACATCCCAGGTAAAATGCAAACCTGGAGAAGTTCATGCTTCTTTTCAGTATGTGAAGCCTCTTAAATTCTCCCTGAAGAAGGTTCTCATGCTACCCCGGTCACAATCCCTGTCTTTCTATCTCTGCATGCATATTATCTACCCAAGAGGTATATTCTTGGCATAGATATTCTGGGCTTGCTAAGGTGAGGAGGTAGCTAACTCAGTCAATTAACTTAACTTCTGTTAATACACAAACAGAAAAACAATAGGAAGACCTCTAAAAGCATGCTTTTGGGGGATTATTTTGTCTATTAATAATCTCCTATATGGTTATACATGCCTTATAAAAGAATTAATGGTAAGACTGGTGTGGTGGTGCATACCTGCAATCACAGTATTCAGAAGGCTGAGGCAGGAGGATTTCTGTGAATTTAATGCCAGCATGTGCTACACAGTGAGTTTAAGGACAGACTGAATTATGTAGTGAAATCCTGCTTCAAATAATAAAAGGATGAAGCAATTCTGAGGGAGATGTTTCCCAGCTCTGTAAAAGGGCTAGACAATCCACTAGAGATGTGATGTACTTAACTTATAGAGGTCCTCTGAAGTAACTGATGCTCTGTGTATGAAAACCTTGCATAGTGAGGAATGGCTTATTCCTGAATTAATGGCTCTCTGGACCAATGGCTTATTCATGTGGTCACCGAACCCAATTTTAATATAGCCCAATTATGTGAGGCTTGTGCTATGTGCTAGAAATATAAACAAAAGAGATATATCACTGACCATAAGTTCACATTCTAATAAGGAAACATTAAATGTAAAGAGGCAAACAGAATTTTCATCTTTCCTCTATAGAACCTTTATAGAACCGTCAACTTTTTAGAATCTACAAAGAGTGGTATGGAAGACAGAATCAGAGAAGTCTTCTCTAAGATACAAACATTTTAGTCTAAGATTTCAATTATGAATGAAGCCACCTAAGTAGGTAGATAAGATGTTGCCCACGTCAAAGCGCTCAAAGCGTACCGATGAATGGAGAGGTCAGTGAGGCAGGTCCTTGCTGTCATAGGACAATGGGATATGAAATGATATTAAAGTGAGAAGCAGCAAGGTGGAGCTTATCAAAAGTACATTTTCTGAAGATTTTCAGCTTTGGAGTTTATTCAAAGTGAAATGAAAATGCATCAAGTATTGAGTAGAGGATTTGGCTTTGAAATTCATTTAAGAAATTCTTCCCTGGAAAATGCATTAGATGTGAATTCAGTTGTAGGTACATGAAGAACAGTCATGGAGAGAGCAGCAGGTCAGGAAGGAGACAGTGGTGGCCCAGACTGAAGTGGAAGAAGTGGATGAACCTAAGATACTAAAATGTTTTTGATGATTTAAGCAGAAGGATTGGGTGATGCACTGGCAATATGGATTAAAGGGAAGGAGAAATCATGGGTCACTGGGCGGAAAGGAGGGCTTCTCACCCAATCCTGTCACCCTTCTTGAACTTCTCAGAAGCCACAGGCTTTGAAGAGAGACTTACGTAGTTATATCCAACACATACTTCATAATAAGCAAAAACATCAGAGAATCATTTAAACTTCTCAACTTGGATTGGGAATAATTTCTGAAAATGTATGCCGAAATCAAAAAATGCTTTCTTTGTGTAAACTGCCTTAGCTTTAGCATGAAAAAAAATGCTTTTCTTTGAAAAGATTCTTTCTGAAATATCTAGAATAGTTATCAAAAAGTTATAAAAAGATATCAAAAGTCCCAGTACAATACAGGTGACCAAGTCGGGATTCTGGTGGTAAATCAAGGCATCGTTTATTTTTCTACAATAACACAGTGTGAAAGCCTTTAAAGGATTTCTTCAAAATCCAAAGAGCAATAAGCATGACAAGTAGTAGGCAATCCTACCTGCAGTTGAGATTTCACACAATAAGGTAATTATTTTGGCTTAGATTTTCATGAGATTCTATTACAATGCTTTTAGCTGGACAGAGGCTGGACCAGTGATGAAGGAATGCATTTAGCAAGGTTGTCATATCTTGTTATTATAATATAAATCTATATCTTGGTTCCCACATCAAGAAATACTAATGTAATTCACAAGCACCACTTTTACTAGCAGGTGTGTTCCTACTTACAAGCTCATGTGATGCAAAGAGGCCTAAGAGTTTAAGACCTAGAGCTTATTATCCATGTTTTAGGCTATAAGACCTCTTTCCTACCCTTCCAGTTAAGCTGGCACTTTCCCATCCCAGGGCCTTTATCCTTGCCATTGTTTTTACCTTTTATGGTGGTATTAGTCAACTTGCACGTACTATAAAAAAATACCCGAGATAATCAACTTAAGAAGAGGAAAGATATATTTCCTCTCATGGTTTCAGAGGCTTTAGGTCCTGATTGATTGGCTCTGTTGCTTTGTGGCCAGGAACAAGGCAGCACATCATGGTGGGGAGTACATGGTGATGCAAAACGAATGGCTGGAAAGCACAAAAGAAGAAGGGCCAGGAGTCCCAATATACCCTTCAGGGACACTCCCTCACTGGCCTAACCCCTTCTTATGAGGTTCCACATCCTGAAGGTTCCACAACCTAAAATAATGCCATGCTAACATATGGGCCTGGGAGGGAGATGTAAAGTATATTAACAGTATAGGGATTTGCTGGTCTCTCAGTGGCTCCTGGAGAAAATAGCAGGAGGAGTTAGAAAATAATGGCAAAAGATAATATCTGAGGTCATGTGGTAGACCATGCCTGATGGGCAAAGGACCCCAGAACAACAGTAATGGTGTCTGTTCACACCTTTGCAAAGTTGGTCTCAGGAAACAAAAGGTTGCCTAGTGACTAATTACCCAAACTAACCAGGCAGGATGTTTTTCTCAAGACTGAGGTAGATGGACAGCTTTAGGCACTCTGGCCTTGTCCTACCCTCCCACATATGACCGATTTCCAATGTCAACACCTTGCAACAACAGAATAGCTTTCCAGGTTCTCTGATCTGGCAAACTTCAATCTATTACTGATTGTCAGTTTAAACACCACTCAGAATCTGGAGGTGAAAGGGATAGTTTTTCTCTTGCTAAAGTTATATTTCTTTTTACACTTTTCTCTTCCATTCTGTGTATTCTTTCATTGCTTCGATCAAAACTGTCATTTATAGGTACTTATGAGATTCGGCAGGTAGGTGATATTATCTAATGAATACCTTTCTAGACAGACTGAAAATTCCTTGTGGGTAAATGATTTTGTTTACCATTATAACTTCAGTACCAACAAGGTGGTTGGTGCCCAGCGGAGCTCAATTAATATTTATATAGTAATTTAATTAATGACGTAAACATAAACTGCTGGAAGGCATTTTAAATTGATGTAGCGAAGTGCCAGGTGATATTTGGTTGGTAGTTATGAGAGGAAAACACCAACTGCAGTTTGAAATGCTTACGTCAGCACTGTGAGAATTGCTGAAATGATGAACCTTGAAGGAGAACAAAGATTTGTGCCAAAGAACATGAAGGAAAAAAATATCCCTAGCTGGAGGAATTTAATCATGTGCATGGAAAAATGAGGAGGCAAGCACACCGGCCTGGTTGGACAGGAGGTCTGTCGTGAAGTTGTGGAATAAATCAATATGCCCACTTTAGGGGCAGGTGCCTCACATTTGTCTCTAAGCACCGTTACGGTTTGTGAACAAAGTGATCATTTGTATATAAAACTGGAATTTTCACATCTAAACTATGGAACACATTATATAAAAAGGTTAATTCCACTGTAAAGATCTCTTCGCTTTTCTAAAAGATTATGGAAGAGTTACTTTAAAGAATATCATTTTGGGTAAGTTAAAATGTTGCTTATAATTCAAAATGTTTGGTTGCCACTTAACTGACAGATGCACTAAGAGTAAAATATGAGAGACTAATAATTGAAGAGCAGAAAAACATAGATTAGCAGCCACTACTAATTAAAATCTTTCAAAAAGTAAGATAATAACACTGCAATCTTGATGTGTGAAGATTTACACCTGTGATTTGGCTTATGAAATTTTATTTTACACGTAGAGTGTAGTATATATGCATCTGTTCTACATTTAGAACCATAGCTATTGCTCTTGGTAAAATGTCTTTCAGATTCTACAACAGCACTATGAAACATTACGGAATATCTTATTTTTATAAACATGAGTCAGCCATTGTGCTCATAGAAAACATACAAATAAAATTCATATTTGAGGACTTTCCCTTTAAATAAAAGTAGCCATCTATTTCCCTCATATTGCCCCCACTTTACCTAGGGATGATGAATTTGGCTTTCACCTGGTGATTTCTTTCCCACTGATGCTTTCTTTATTTTTTTAAAGTGTGATGCTTTCTTTATTGTAGGATTTTATTTAAGCCACCATAGTCCCCCAAATGTAGAACAGAAAGCTAAAGTTATTTAAGAGCCGATGAACATAAAGTAAATGGAAATATATAAAGAAAAAATGTTAATATTTTCCAAACATAACATTCCCATTGCCTAAGAGAAAACAATACCAAAATGAAATCCTTGGTGGGGTTCCCTGTGCAGATACTCTCCCTCCTAAATACCCTCTTGTTTCTTAGACCAGTGTCCTCAAAAAGCAGTTTGCCTTTTCAGCCCCCACAGAATGCTACTTCATCTCACTTGGGAGAAAATCTATCTGTTTCCTAGAGCTCAGACCCACCTCTGTTTACTCCCAGTATTAAATTTCCTCACGTTTGAGTTATTCAGGCAAGATCAAAATTATACACTCAGCTCCCATTTAGACCAGGCAGAGCTGATCTTTCATGATATAGGAACAACCACTAAGGAATCCACTATTGAAAATACTACTCACAATAAAGTGTGGGTGTCCCTTATTCAAAATGATTAGGAATGAACAACCAGGCCCAGCATGTGAGTGAGACCACCCTGGGCCTGCCAGAAACTTGTTCAACCCAACAACAAGGCCCAGCATGTGAGTGGAAGTTCATCCATCAGACAGGCCCAGTGTGAAAAACTGTGGCAGAACTCCTGGCAAAGAGGTTAGAGACAGACAAGACATACCCAGCTGAACTAGGAGCAGAACATCTTGCCAGAGTACCATAGCAGATTCATATCCAAGGGCTCCAGCGGGAAGAAGTGGAGTTCAACAGCCAGACCCAATCCACACTCACCTGGACAAGTTTGAACTTGGTAGATTCAGATCTGATGGTAAGGTAAGAATTCTACCAAAGCTCTACAACAAAGATCAAAAAGCAGACCTATACAAAATGAGAAAGAGAAGGAGCGAAATGTACTCCCAGGTCCTGAGCCCACCCACAACAACTTCAGGAGACACTAACATAGAAGAAATTGGAAATCACACACCTGAAATCTCTGAAATAATGGATTTGAAGTGAAGAAACAACTGCAGAAAGGCATAGAGGAAGCCAGATCAGAAATAACTTCTGAAGTAAAAAAAATAATAATAATAACTATAATGAAAGAAGTACTAAGTACTTGTAAATAACACCCTGATTAAAAAGTACTGGAGAATAGAAAAATAATGGAATCCTTGAGTGAGCAATATAGGAAAGTAATAGTGTATGAAGCAGATAAAAAGTGCTATACAGGAACTTAAAATCACAATCATAAGCTGGCAAAACCATTTCAATGAAAGTGAAAATATATTTTCAGACCTTAAAGACACTGTTGCAGCTAGTGAAAAGGTTAAAAAAAAGAACCTCTTAAAAGCAACTAGGATGCAGGAAAAAATAACTCATCATCTACAAGATGATTCAAAGATGAACAACATAAGGCTAATAGACACCAAGGAGAAAGGACTCAATACAAATGATATTAAAAGAACATGGGCAGAACAGCAGAAAACTTCTCAAATATGGGGAATCAATAAACAATTTGGCATTCAGGTAACCAAAGCATATGGAATTCCAAATAACATCAATCCAATTAAAACTACACCCAAACATGTAATAATCAAGATCCCAGAAATTCAGCACAGGAACAGTATACTAAAAACCACTAGAGAAAAAAAAAAAAAAAAAAAAAAAAAAAAAAAAAAAAAAAAAAAAAAAAAAAAAAAAAAAAAAAAAAAAAAAAAAAAAAAAAAAAAAAAAAAAAAAAAAAAAAAGAAAGAAAAGAAAAAAAAAAAGATCACATTGAAAGGAAGGAAAACCCATTAGAATAACAGGAGATTTCTCTTTAAAACCATCAAGTCAAGAAGAGTATGGAGCAAAGTACTTCAAATCTTGAAAGAAAACAAATTCCAGCCCAGACTGATATACCCTGCAAAACTCTCTTTCAAGTTCAATGGACCATGACAAAAGAACAACTAAAGAATTTTATGATGATAAAGCCAACCCTATCCAGTTTGCTAAAATATATTCTAGAGAGGGGTCAAAATGACCACAACTCCATGAAGGAGAATGGAAAGAACCTGCCAGAAAGGGCAAATAAACACAGAAGAAACAGAGGTATACAAAAGCAGTGTTTCAACTATTCTTTTGTATAGAGCAATAGAATATGTCCATCAGCATATTCTCCAAATGGACTTCTCCCGCACTCTGTGGGTTATGATTCTGTTTGGTTGTACAGGGTGAATATCAAGGAAATAGCAGTCGCTTAGTCCCACAAGTGACACCTAGCCACCAGTAAGTCTCATGGACACTGTCCATGTGCACAACATACTACAACTTTGTGTGATATCCTATACCCAAACTGTTAGAAGTTCTGGTCATATGTTTGCCATTCCAGTTTTGTGTTATGTTTTATTCTTAGTAATTCTTTACTACCATGGAAACTTTTCTTTAGTTAATATCTTGGTATATATTCACCTATTCAGATACTGTGCAAGTATCTTAAATTGTTTACAGATTCATACCTGTGCTGCACAACATTCTGGCCTCTAAGTTGGACTCACAATTTGATTTGAATTTTGGGATATTGTTTTAAAATATTTAATTTAATTTTAATTAATTAATATTTAATTAATTTTCTGAATGTTGTTTAATTATAATTTTTGTTTTATGATTCAGACTGTATCTTTGACACACAATCTACTTGTAAGACATGGTATGATATTTTCCCCTAGTATTAAAAACTTAAAATACATTATACACAAGAGAGGATAAATATACAGCTACTTTCTCTTAGTTCACTGAGAATAAAAGTTTGTACTAATGGTGTTTAGACAAGATATCAGGTCTGCATCTTGTCCTCTGAATATCTACTATGAAGACAACAATATGCATTGTATTAATTAATGTAAACATCCTACTAACTTGTTTTTAAACTGTTTCATTGCTATTTTATCTTTTTTTTCTTCATTGAAATGAATAAAAAATGCTTAGAAACATAGGATTTGGGATCTGGAATTTGCTTAAGATTGTGTAATAGTTATGTGCACCTAATGAGTTACCTTAGGGATGGCACATAAGACTAAACAAAAATTACATTTACATTTCATATATACCTCACACACAAAGCCTATTATATTGTATGTAATGTGTTTAGCATACCTTTGTTATGACTGTGACCTAACACATGAGGTCAAGTATGGAATTTTCCACTTGTGACATTATTTAGTGCTCAAATAGTTTTGAATTTTCGAGCATTGCAGATTTCACATAGTCATTCTTGGATTACACTAGGACATATGTCTTCAGTCGCTTTTGGATTATCAAATGTTATAAATTTCTGGAAATTCAATACAACTTCATCGTCAATGCAAATTTTAAGAACTTGTCAATATAAAGAACTTCATTAAATTCATGAAAGTATGTTGAGAACTTTGTTAGGATCACAGAGAAAGTGCCTGACCAGTGAGAGTTGGACATACTTAGTATCATTCTCCCCTGCACACTGACAGCATGATGAAGGACATGTCTATAGGTAATACTATTTTCTTGTCAGAACCTTGAAAAAGCCTGGCAGAAACTGAAGGTGTTTTGCAAAAGTGACTGTCTTTATGATTGTGTTTTGAAATTCACATATGAAGTGAAGGACGGTCCGTTCATTATGACCAGCATAATATATTTACTAACATTAGGCTATTTAAGTCAACCAGACTGTGGTATTCTGCTGTGGAAGACAAAGCCAAATAACACAGGCTCTAACTCCATTATTTTACAAGAGGCCATTCTTACCATCTAGGGAGTGACAGTGAAGAGTCAGAATTTACTGAGGGTTTCCTATGTCCCAGGTAATGATGAATATTTAAGAGATATGATCTCCTTTTGTTCCCTCTAAATAACATCTACAATTATAGGTAAAGAAATCAAGGCAAAGGAAGGTTGCCATCCGTCACTTGCTCAAGGATCCTTGTCATGTTAGCCTGCTTTATATCACTGTAATGAAACACCTGAGATAGTTAACTTATAAAGAGAATAAGTTTATTACAGCTCACAGTTTTCGATGTTCCAGGCCATAACCGGTTATGTTGCTCTTGGACCTGTGGTGAGGCAGCATAGGAAGGCGGAAGCACATAGTGGAATAAAACATTCAGTTCATTATGAACTAAGGACCATGACAGAGAAGAAGGCTGGGCTCCCACAACCCACTGCCACCATGAGCATACCCCCAATAACCTAAGACTTCCCACTGGGTACCATGTCTCACAGGCTTTCCACCTTTCCAACAGCACCACCCTGGGACCAAGCCTTTAGAAAACGGGCCTTTGAGGGACATTAAGACTCAAACTATAGGGCTGGGGATATAGCTCAGAAGCACAGCACATGCCTAGCAAGCACAAGGTTGTGAGCTCAATTCCCAGAGCAAAAAAAAAAAAGACTCAAATCATAGGATATCAATAGTAAATGGTGGATGAAGCTAAAATTCAGACCAGTCTGACTCCTCAACAATTATTCTCATTTCTGTCTGGATATCAGAATCACTAGTGAGCTTTTGATGCTTGGCCCCTGTTGAAAAGTTTCCTAGCTATGTCAGTGACATCTTGCATAAAGAATGATTACAAATTCAGTGAGCTAAAAAAAACATACATTAGAGCTGCAGGTATAGCTCACTGGTAGAATGCATCATAAGGTCCTGGGATACAACCCTAGTCCTGCCTAAATAAGTAAATATACTTATTTACCAACAATCTTTGTGGATCAGAAATTTGACCTTAGTCTAATAAGGTCTCCTGCACAAGATTATGGCCATGGTCTCCTGAGAGAAACAAAGGAAACAAAACTTCTAAGCTCCCCTGGGAACTAAGATTTTCATTCCTTGTGAACATCACCATTTGTAATTCTTGGAAGCTGTCTACAGTTCCTGTTCACATACCTCCATACAGGTCTTCTCAATATTTGGTAGTTTCATTCTTCATGAACCTCTGCTCTAGTCTTTTATGACAAAGTCTTGTACAACATAAGCTAATGGCCAGGGAGATAGCTCAGTGGCATAAGCGCCTGCCTGGAAAATACAACGTCCCAAGTTCAATCTCCAGTACTGGAAAATAATGTTAAAAATATTAATACTATAATGACAGCAGTGACTTATATCACTATGCTATAAAGTGTAACCTAATCAAAGGAGAGAACGTTTTATTATTTTCCCATATCCCATTGTACATGACTCGTTGAGAAATCACTGCAGTGTGTCTGCCACGTAGGTGATTTTAATAACTGTCAAGATGGAGAATCACAGGTCTAGAGCATTTTTTTCTATCTCTGTTCTACTGGAAATAATACAAATTTAAAATCCATTATTTTTCTTTTTTTTCTTATCATTCAGTTTTAAATAACATGGAAAATAAGTTGAAGAGGAAAATAGTACCTCTCTAGTTACGTTTATAAACATGAGATTGTCAATATTCAACCACTGTTGACCTATAAAAATGGTAGTTTCATGACTCAGCCCAAAATTATCTTCCCTAGTAAGCCATGTGCTGTGAAAAAATGGCCAGATGTGATCTGATAGAAAGCACAGGCACATCATATATCATAACTTATTTTCAACTAATGGCATAACTATGGTGGTTCTATAGAAAATCAAAACATCTGACGTTCCATCCATGATGTGGAGTTTAGTGAGACTGAAAAATGTAGAAACCACGACTGTTCTTCATCAAACTAAACCACAGTGCTGCAGAGACAAAACGTAAATGACTTTCAAGTTGAGATGTTTACAACAATAATGTATCATGAATTAAAGAAAACTTCTTGAGCAGAAATTAGCATAATTTGCTAAAAGAAGTTTTCAGTGGTCTGAAGAGAAAAGTTAATTTAGACTAAGCATGTTCATTAATGAAGGGCTGGGCCACATCTGCCAGGGAAATCCTGAGGAGCAAGCAGGATTTCTCATCTTTGGAACTTCCTGGTCTGGGCACTGGAGGTCGCCTTGCTGTCTGGGGAAACTGGATTGAAAGATGGTGACTGTGATTTATTTACGTGGTAATTTGCTTGAAGATTTCCATTCAAAGTAGTCTCCTAGACTCTGTCCCAGGAAGAATTAAAAGCGACTAATTCACCACTCCTTGTCCTGACTGGAATATTAGAATCAATGGACATGTTGTAAGTTCAATTTCAAGGAAGAAAAGCTCAATTTTGGAAATATGAATACTATTTTAGTCCTGTCATAACAGATATCTAAGGCTGCTTTCTTCACCAAGTGAAATGTGCAGATTTCCCTTAAACTATCCCTGGCCAAGGGCTTCGATTTTTTCCACAAAAGGACATCTGGCCTTTTGGGAGGCTATGTCACCTTATGACAAGCATGTCTAGCATAAAGAACTCAGTTCTCTCCAGGGAGTTTTTTAGTCTCAGTATATACTGTGGCTTTGTTGCACTCACAAATATTCTACAGTTGCATCATTCAGTATGGTTAAAATCCCCAAAGGCTTGGGAGCACCTAAAATTGGACCAGTCTGAATTAAAAAGTACTAGAGATGTGAAAGACACCAGATTAGTCCAATAAATACAGCGTAACATTTCATTATGATTTTACATCATTTATATTTGTTACACTATCCTATCATTATGATATACTAGGTTAAATGGCAGTATTACTAAAATAAGCTTATCCTTTTTATTTTTAATATAGCTACTAGAAATTTAGAATTGTAGGTACCAGGTAGTATGTAGTTCTAGTAGAGAGTACATCTCTAAACCTGTGCCAACCCATCTTCTCCCTACCTGGGAAAAGTAGACTGAACTCAGTAAGGAAGCTAGCTTCAAAGGCTTAGGCTGGAACCTTAGATCCTGGATGCTAAAGTGAAAAGTTGCTTAACAGAGAAGTCAGATTTACTCAGGCAGGCCAAGAGTTGAGGAAAGAGGCAAACAAACCACCAAGCTCTGGTATCATCAGTGAGTGTTTCAGGAGGGCAGCTGTAGATTTAAAAATGTCATCCTTGACCTACAGTATGAGTACCAGGAAGTTGTAAGACATACAGATCCTGAGGTCTCATCCTCTACCAGTTGAATCAGAAACTTGAGGTGTGAGGCCTGGACATTTGTGTCCTCAACAAGTCTAAGGAAAGCCTGACGCTGCTCAAGTTTCAGAACCACTGTTATGCATCACCTTGCCTGCATCACCACTCCCTCTCACAGGTGAGATGTGGTAGTCATCTTTCTGTCACTCTAACAGATGCTTAGGTTATCAACTTATAAAACGAAGAGGTTTATACTGACAGTTTTAGAGGCTTAGTCCATTATCAGGCCAACTACTGCTTTTAGACCTCTGGTGGGTGCACCAGACAGCTATGATGTAAACACGTGAGAGAGAAAAACCACTCATCTCATGGTCAAGAAGAAAGAAAGAAAGAAAGAGAGAGAGAGAGAGAGAGAGAGAGAGAGAGAGAGAGAGAAAGGAAGAAAGAAAGAAAGAAAGAAAGAAAGAAAGAAAGAAAGAAAGAAAGAAAGAAAGAAAGAAAGAAAGAAAGAGAAAGAAATAGTGAGAGAGAGGTTCAGGCCCCACAGAGCCCTTCATAGGTGTGCCCCAGTGACCTCAGGACTTCCCCCCACTCTTGCCTCCTAAGGCCACCACCCCCTCTCACTAGCACCACACTAAGGACTGAGAACTTAACACACACTTAACACACGTATCTCTGAGTGGTGCTTATCCAAACCATGTTATGAGATGACTGCGTGGTTAAAAAAAAAAAAAAAAAAAAAAAAAAAGTTATACAACCTCTTCACTTACACAACTAAGAAGTTGTGGGACTTTTTGTTTTCTTGCCTTTTTTAATGGTTCTCAATCCCTGTGTTTCTTAATCCTAAATGTGATATCTTAAGCAGACATCAAATCAGTAAGTAAAACTAAAAGTTAGATGAAAAACAAAAGAAACAGAGGCTCTTAAACAGTCATTGTTCCAGTTTGTGATAAAATCTGATGAAGCTCTGGACCCTCTTCCACAAAAATGTCCTTTTATATAACATTTAGACGACTCATGCCACCACCACCGAGGATGCCACTCACCAACTCTATAATCCCTGCTGTGGACATCCAAATTGGGTGACATGTCATTCTTCATGGCAAACTGGTGCCCATGGTCTTCGATGGGAGACAGGGCCTTAGTCAGCTCAGGTAGCAGAATACCAGAGACTGAACAAGAGAAATGTACTTTCTCATGGCTCTAGAGGCTGGAAGTCTGATATTGGGGTCCCACTATGCTTGAGCTCATTGGGGGGCTCTTTGCAGATAACTGACTTCTCCTCACAAGGCAGAGAGATCACCAGTGCCTCAAATCCTATAAGTGCTCCAGTATCACAACCTAATCTAGACTTAAATATCTCCCAAATATTCCATGTCCAAATACCCTGGAAGTCAGAATTTTGTGGAGCTTTCAGAGAAGCAAAATTCATCCCAGGTCACATGGATAAGAGCTACAGTTCACATGCATAACAGGAATGAAAATACTTAGTGCTTTTCAGTTCATACGCTTTTTAGCAGTATCAAGCAGTAAACTAATTTTACAACCTCAAAATCAGAGCATTTTCAGGGGAAAGGTGACCACAGACATTGGCCACACATGGCAGTAATGTCAAAGTAATACCACAAATGAGTAATGGATGTTGCTAGCAGTATCCGTCTTTCCCATGTGAAGATGATGTTAATAATAGTCATTTCTACCTATGATGGCTTTGGGAACAAATTAGGCTGAAAATTGATGTACAGTGAACATGCCTCTGTGCTCATGGGGGAAAAGGTATTCGTATAGCCTGAAGCTATTTGATAAGCACAGCACAGCTCACTTTTAACCTGACCTGAAACTTTTATAATTTGCTCCCAGACAATGCAGATCCTGGCACTCAGCAGTGGAGGCTGGTCTCTTTTCATTAAAGTGCAAAATAAAGCTGAATATTTATGCTTTCACAAAAGGGGAAATAGGCTATCTCAAACTGTAATAGTAAATCTTTATTGTTTCTTTAATAAGTACTTCCACATTTAAGAAGATAGGAAAGTATTTAAGGAGAATATTTTCCTCTGTTCATTTGACATTTATTTAATGCTTTGAAGGAATAGGCCATTGTTAATATAAATAGATTGAATTCTGAAAGTTTGTGCTAGAGAAATTTTTTCCATAAAATTATAAAATTTATAGTTGTATAATCATATGCAGTTATATATACACACATATATAAATAGCTTTTTTAACTTAAATTCATCAAAAACTAAAATACATTTTAGCTCACTGCTTCTGGAAACATCTTATAAACTTAACCATTATTTTCAACACTATTCCCACTAATGCAAATAATATTGAAGACCTATTTAAATCTGCCTCTGGAGGGCTGGCCATATAGCTCAGTGGATTAAAGCAACTGCCAGAGGTTTGATCCTGACCTGCTGTGCAGGCCCCAGGGGCAAGGCTGAGATGGAGATTGAGATTGGGCATAGTAATCCCAGCTCTTGGGAGGCTAAAAACCAGGAAGGATCACTTCAAGTCCAATCTGTATAGTGACACCTTGTAGGCCGTGTACTAAACAACATAGATAGATAGATAGATAGATAGATAGATAGATAGATAGATAGATAGATGATTGATAGATAGATAGATAGATAGACAGGCAGGCAGGCAGACAGACAGACAGACAGACAGACAGACAGACAGACAGACAGACAGACAGATAGATAGATAGATAGATAGATAGATAGATAGATAGATAGATAGATAGATAGGCAGGCAGGCAGGCAGGCAGGCAGATAATAAACCTGTCTCTGGCAAAATAGAGATGCTTACTTCCTACTTTGACTCTTGAAAGCAGATCAAAGATTATTCCCTTGGCCAGGGAAAGATGGCAGAAGGATCAGAGATAGCCCCCTGGTGATATCTTCATTAACCATGAAATCCTCAAAATTCCTATGGATTGATTGTCTAACAAACTCTTCATGCATTTGTTTTCTCCGATCATGAGATCCTTCTATTTCCCAAAGGTTCTAGAGCATTAGTGCGCAGCTGGCAGACACTGCAGTTCCACTGAGTGACCCCAGGCATTCTGCTAGTAGCTGTGCAAGAGTAATGGACATCCTTGCAATCTCCAAGCCCAGTGTTGCTCTTCTCACGTGAGCATGTGCTTTAACATGACTGCCAATCATGCTATTAAATTTCTGACAAACTATTGCACAAGTTGAAATTTTTGTACAGATATTTCCCAGCATTCTCCCTGCTCCAGAAGGATACACACACACACACACACACACACACACACACACACACACACACTATCATACTGACTCCATGCCTTAACCTTTATTTGTTGGAGATTTGCCATTTAATACACAGGAGCCATGAACTCCCATCACAATTGCAGGCAACATTAACATTCCATGAAAATTAATTTACCAAAGCTTCTCCTAAAACCCTTTGATTTTTAAAACTTTTCTTTCTGTTCTATGTGACCAGCCCAACTTCAACCTCATTCTCAAAACAAACTGCTTCATTCTCAGGTTGGAAGCTCCTATTTAAAAATGCTCAGTGGCACAGCTTGTCCAATCTTTACCTACCATTTCCCTCTGAATCCGTTGATCTTTCTACAACCCAGTCTCCCATTGATTTCTTCCACTTCCTCCTTGGCTAGGAACCAAGAGCAGCTCTACTGCTGTTCCCCTCCTGGGCCCCTTTTCCCCTACACCATTAGTCTGCAAAGCTATTCCCTTAGCCTTTTGTGCCCTCTGTCCAGGTACTCAATGTTTCTGAAAGAGGCCACAGGTTATTACCTATCTTTGCTTCTCCAACTCAATGAGACTAGCAGTGATGCACTATCAGAAAAATGAAGGGAATTTCACCTACTAGTAAGGTGTAATTAATTTAAAGGCATTTCTTTTGTTCAATGAGGCTACTTACCTTTCCTATGTAATAATTTTTCTTTTTACATGCATTTAGTACAGGGTCTATAGGGTCCCACTACACAGAACTTATAGTGATCCTTCCTGTTTTTCAGCCTCCCAAGCACTGGGATTACAGGTGTGTACTACTGTGCCCAGTCTCATTCGCTGTCTCAGCACGACCCAGAGGAGCGGCCAGTGCAGCGTGCTGGGGATTGAACCCCTGGCCCCTGCATCTGACTATCTAGTGAGTCTAAGGCCACTAGCAGCGCTTTAGTCCACTGAGCTATCTGGCTAGCCCTATGTAATAAATTTTCTATATAGTAACTCAGAAAATAAAAGCATGTTAGTAAGGGCATCGACAAATCAAATACAAACCTGGCATGCTGGTACCAGCCTATAATCCCAGCACTCAGGAGGCTGAGGCAGGAGTAGCATGCTGCCCACCCATGACACTAATATCTTTGAGGCCTCATCATCTAATCAAACTTCAGATAGCTTCAGATTTTCCTCCTGTGCAGTCAGCACACTCAACCTTCTTTAGAATTCATCCTTCATGAATTCTGCTACTGTAACCTTGCTCCTACTTCTAACTGTTTTGTTCTTATGAAATCATTATTTTCTTGGCCTCGTAAGACAAAAATCAATAGGGTAGGGTGAGAGGATCTAGGAATGGAAGAGGTCAGCTGACAAAGTGGCTGAGGTCAATGAACACTTAAGAGCTAATCAATGAGGCCTCCTGATTTTGAAGTTCCCTCATCCAATCCAAGGCAGAAAAGTGAAATAGGTAAGTTAAAATTCTATATATATCATGATTTTTATCATGGTCAGTCATTGAGAGAGGACCATGGAAGGCAAACACTAAGGCTAAGTATGCTCTGATCTTCATCTTCCCATGAGAGATATCTCCAAGTTTCCCTGGTCTTTGTATTCCTCTCCATGCATGCAAACTGACACTAATGCCATTTGCAGTTGTCAAAGTGAGCTTCCTAGTCACCTTCACATCCCAGGTCAGGGGGTTGGTGACAAGGACCATCCCAGGTGAAAATGCAAACCTGGAGAAGTTCATGCTTCTTTTAAGTATATAAAGCCTCACAAATTCTCCCTGAAGAAGGTTCTCCTGGTACCCTGGTCCCAACCCCTGCCTTTCTGTCTCCTTCTCATGGATCTCAGCTGCCCTGTAGGAATATGCTTGGCATAGATATCCTGGGTTTGCTAAGGTCAGGAGTGAGCTAACTCAGTCAACTACCCTAACTTCCACCAATAGACAAGTAAAAAATCAATAGGAAGTCCCATAAAAGCATGCTCTTTGGATATGTTTTGTTTTGTAATAGCCTCCTAGAGGCAATGTTTTATAGAAAAATTAATTCTAAACTTGTTGTGGTGGTTCACACCTGTAATCCCAGCACTCAGGAGGTTGAGATGGGAAAATCACTGTGAGTTCGAGTCTAGCCTGGACTATCTAGTGAATCTAAGGCCAGCCCCAACTAAATGGTGAGATCTTGTCTCAAGAAAAAAATACCACAGAAATAAGTACTTGAAAAGAATACAGCCTTATTCGGTGTTTTTAATGAGGAGCAATTTATGAGCCATGATGCATTTCCTATCTCATTTGGAAATCACAGAAACTGACATTTTACTAATGCATTATGCCTGACCAAAATCATATTTTGTTTTATATAAGCTTCCAGTAGCATTTAAACATGTTTGTGATAGGAAATTTGTTCATCCTTGTAATCATGCCCGAGTTAATTTCTTTAATGAGTAGATGCATGTTCCCGTTCTGCGTCACCTCTCACTCAATTTAGGATGTAAAGTACAAATTTTTCTGCCATGGAAGTAGCAAAGCTCCCAAGAGTCTGATTTCAGAACAGAAAATGATATACTGAGTTTCTAAGATTTAAAAAGATGGCATGTGAATTCAGCATGAACAGTTACAGGCTAAGCACCCCCCAATATTTCTCTCTCAAATACAATAGGAACTATAATTTATTCACTGCCTCTCTATCTCAACTTGGTGAGTATCTATAGAGGTGATTAACATCCTCTTTTATGATTTCAAGAATAAGTTGTTCTTTTCAGGTATAAACATCTGCCTGGCAAGCACAAGGCCCCAAGTTGGAGCCCCAGTGCCCCCCACACACACACACAAGCTTTTAAGAACATCATAACTTGCCCACATCCTAGTCATGTTGATATTAAGAAATGTCTGTTCTGAGCCAATCAATGGAAAATCAAGGCATAGTGTTACAACTCCATG
Source organism: Myocastor coypus (assembly GCA_004027025.1). Taxonomy (NCBI): domain Eukaryota; kingdom Metazoa; phylum Chordata; class Mammalia; order Rodentia; family Myocastoridae; genus Myocastor; species Myocastor coypus. Next base: position 1,906 of record PVJA010034683.1, on the reverse strand, counting down.
AGAATAAAGTATAATAGTAGGGAAACCATGAAGCCCCTTCATAGTAAGGTGTGTTAGTTAGGCCTGGGCAGGTCTGGAAATAATGACAGCCGCAGAGCAAAGGACTATGAGTAAGCAGGAACGCGTTGTGACTTAATTGAAGGTGATGTATTCCTGGTCTCTCAAGGTCACTCACTCCTCTAGTGATCCTGAGCTTATTAAGTTCTTGTACTGCTTGAAAACACCTAGAATTATCTTGGGCAGACCAGTGTCCCAAGATATGATCCCACAGTCCTATGTCTGAGCCACAGGCCCAACTTCATACCTGCCTTACTAGCTAGGCAAACTCCCCACCCATCACATATCAATGATGCCATCATCGTGAGTAGCCTATTAACATATTAATTGTGCCCTATGCATCTAAGCCAAAATCTCTATTAGGTCTCTCCATCTTTCTCTCCGTTGGGACTGCCATGCTCCCCTCCACTTCCTATCCAGCGGACAGGTGCAGCTGCTGGTGCAGTGTCAGTTATGCCTATGAAACATCATGGTGTTTCACAGAAGGTGAAGCCAACATATTTTGTGGTATCACGTGTGTCGTCAGCAGAGATGTTTTCTATGCCATCAAAATAAACACTCTGGCCATACATGACCCTTCATTGCCTTCATCTGCATGAGCTATACATTTTAGGATGATTTCACCATGGTTAGAAACTGAGAAGCACATCATTGATAGAAAACATTCTTCTGTGTCTTAGCAACATCAAGTGGGGATACATTCATGTATCTTGGGGATCACTCATGGTGTGGGGTACACTCATGTCTTTTACTGTCTTCAGGAAAGCTGGAGTTCACTTAAAAATGCAATCACAGAAGATCTTATTCCTTTTCCCTGCCATTGATACCTACACGAGTACAGTGGGAATGAACCATGAGAAACATGAGTCTCTGAAGGGTGTCAGCAATGTCTCTTGAACCACCACATGGCCTTCCTTCCCAAGATGATTCCTGAGACTTTGCATCCTGGGGGCACTTGTGATGTCAGACCGTGCCACGCTGCCAACACACTGGAGATGGCCCTCTAACAAGCCATGGTTTGACGAATGGTTCCCAAAGTATCATCCTAGCAGAGAGAGAGGGTGGACACTTGCACGACTGTTCTCACTTCTAAGATTATTCCTGCATGTATCTAATTCCATTTTTCCCACCATTTTCTGGACCTTTGTTCCCTTTGCTGTCCTTATAAAACTGCATTCGACCTTTCCCTCTATATATAGAGAATCTTCTGCTCTGCACAGATGCCCTTGTCCTAAATCACTAGACCTTGATTCCCTTGTGCCTAGTATCCTATTTCTATCTTTTCCTACACAACAATTTCAGTGAATACTAAATTCAAGTTGCCATCTTGCTATGAAGGCTTTCTCAGTGTCTTGTTATCCTAGCTCTTTCAAGGTCATCTAACTTTTTAAACTTGGGACTTCAAATACAGAGGATTTATTTTGGTCGCCATTCAACATGGTTGACCTATCCTAGCACCAGAGACCTTGTCCTCCTATGATCCCACAATGGCTTTGCCTTTTCTTCTGTCTTTCCCAGCATATACTTTTGACTCCTACAAGGACACCTCCTCTCCTCTTCCCACAAACTCTATGTCTTAGGTTCCCTTCTTTTCTCTTGTATATCTGACTTTAACAGATTTATGTGTTATTTCTGAGTAGAACACCCCATTTGTAGGTGTAAGTCCCTGATTTGTATCTACCTGTGTTTCCCCCTTGTATCGGTCAGGGTTTTACTAGAGGAACAGAATAGATATAATATAAGGAATGGATATTAACACCAAATATACAATCTATAAGAAATTGTAAGATTGGCTTACAATAGCCACAGAGTCAGATGAGGAAGCGCGCACAGGGCGTCTGCACACTCC
>PVJA010034682.1:0-22365 GCA_004027025.1 Myocastor coypus | reverse complement strand
AAAAAAAAAAAAAAAAAAAAAAAAGCAAAGAAAAAGTGGTGAATACTGTGTTTCCATGCCATCCATAGCAAAGGCAGACCCAAAAAACTGACCCTCTGCCCTTGCTTCCCTGATTCCCCAAGCCTGGCACCTTGTGGCTTCTGGCTCTTTCCCAAAGTCAAAATGCCTGTGCAGGGTAAATGGAATTGATTCAGGGCATGGAAACAGCGGCAACAGCACAACTAGAGGCACTGTGGATTCTCCTAAGAAAAAAGACGGTCTGCATTTTCTAGCTCCGTACCTACCGTAAAACAGGTGGCAGCTCAATATATTCTTCTAGGCAGATGTGCCTTGCCCTGCTAGGGTGGCACACAGGGTGTCCGATGCGCTCTGTCCTGGTTGAAGCGAGGTGGCCCGGCCCCTCTGCGTCTCCTCCCTCCCAGGCTCCCATCTCAGGGGACGCGGCCAGCCTGGCTCAGACACCACCACTTCTGTACTTGGCCCTCGGGGGGTCCCCAGGGCACTGCCTTCCTGGCAGCCCCGCTCGTAGGGACGGCACCTTCCCGCCTCTCCTAGGACAGGGCCTCACTTCTGTCCCTGTCCCCAGCAGCCCCAGACACCTGGCCTTTGCCTGCTCCCCACACTCTGAGGGCCTCCGGGCTCCAGTTCCACTCCCCACTTTCCAGCTTCCCTCTTCCCACCTGGGAGCCCTGCAGCCCCTCAGCAGGCATCCCTCCTGGCTAGGATGCACACGCACCTTCTCCAGCCACTGGGAATCAGCCTTGAAAACACCCTCCCACGCGTGCGTGCGTGTGTGTGTGTGTGTGTGTGTGTGTGTGTGTGTGTGTGTATATAGCCACATTATAAAATGAAAAAGGCAGGCTTCCTGAGCCACTGCTCTCATGCCGTCAGTGGGAGAACAGCATGAATAACCTCTCCGTGGGGCTGCTGAAGAGCAAGGCCAGGGCTCTCCTCACCTCGCATCCATGCCAGCACCCACAGAATGCTGGTGTTCCTGGCTTGTCCTTTAGAAGTAGAGGGAGAGGCACCCAGGGCACCCACCACCCCAACCAGCAGCAGGCACGGTCCCCCGGCTGTCTTGGTGATACAGCCCCAGTCTGTCATCACTGCCCTGCCTCCCCAAGGACCAGGGACAAGGCAGGGAGCTGTGTAGCCCCACAGGCAGGACCAGTTTATCAACATGGTCTCTTTTCAACTGTGATCCGGTGGACTGGATGTGGCTGTGTTCACTCCGCCTGCCACTTGCGTTTCAAAGCTGCTCTGAGCACTTTGATCTGCAGGAGCCCGGCCTGGCGAGGTAGAAGATGTTCCTTTTCACTAACGAGTGGCCACTTCTCTGCAATCTGTTCCAGATTTGCTCCCTTTTAAGATCCCATGCGAACCTCCTCTCTGTTGGGAGTGGTGATGAAAGGAGTGTGGGAGCCACTCGGCGTGGCGTCCCAGCACGTGGCACCAGTGAAGTGGTGATGAAAAGAGCGTGGGAGCCACGCGGCGTGACATCCCGGCACATGGCACCAGTGACTCCTGGCCTGAACATTTTGGCTCCTTCCAGTGCCTTCCAGGGAGTGGGCAGAAGTGCGCTCCTCATGGGATGTAGAGCGGAAAGCATGCCCAGGCAGGACAGCAGTGGCCCCCGCGGGAACGTCACCTCCAAGGCCACTGCAGGATCATGAAGGACCACCAGCTCCACTCCTTGGCCTTCCACGGAGCAACTGCCGGACTTACTAGAGCACTTGTGCTTCCCCAGAGAGGACGCTGACACTCAAAGGGCTCAAGGCCACCAGCCCACGCAGCGCAGCGCAGCTCTCTGCAGGAGGCCTGAGCTCGTGCTCTTTCCTGGGGCCAGAAGCCTTCCGTGGGGATGGCGTGGCAGGGACGGAGCGCCTGCTGTCCTGGGCCTCTCCAGTGCAGAGCTGAAGCCCACCTCCCATGTAGCAGTGTCTCTTCCTGTGCACAAAATAAAGCACCTTGGTCGCTTGGGGAGGTTAGTGGCACTCTGGCATCATAACCCCAGCACTGGGGACCATCAGCCCAGAAAAGAGCCACAAATACAACACCAGCTGTCAGCAGTGACAAAAGCAGTGTTATCCAGCGCACGAAACTATCTGTGGTAAGGAATGTACTGTGTCTGGTTGTGTGTGTTGGTGTGTATATGTGTGTGTGCATGTGTGCAAGTGTGTTTGCCTGTGTACATGTGTGTTTTGTGAGCATGTGTATATGTGTGTTGGTATGTATATGTGTATGCAGGTGTTAGTGCATGTTGGTGTGTACATGTGTACACATGTGCATGTATGTTGGTGTGTGCATATATGTGTGTTGGTATGTGTGCATGGGCATTGTGTGTGTATGTTTATATATGTGTGTTGGTATATATATGTGTGTGCCTATGTTGTGTATAGGTGTGTGCACATGTGTGCACTGCATATAGATGTGTGCATTGGTGTGTGTGCCTATGTATTTGTATGTGTATGTTGGTGTGTGTGTGTGTGCATGCATGTGTTACTGTGTGTATTGGTGAGTGTACATGTATGCATGTGTGTGCTAGTGTGTGAGTACATGTGCATGTTGGGATGTACGCATCGGAGTGTATATGCATGTGTGTGTGTTGGTGTATGTTGGAGTGTGTGTGTGCGTGTGTGTGTATGTTTGTGTGTTGCCACTGATGGTGATCCCTGCACCTCTGTTCTCTCCCTGGCTGTGCCTTGGTCTGCACCATTTTATCACCAGGGTTCTACTGGGAGAAGGCCAGCAGCTCCTGACAGCGGGGCCCTGTTTGGTCCAGGACCCTTCTCCAAGGGACCCTGCCAAGTGCAGAACCTACCCTGCTGCACTGCTTGGCACACAGGAGCCCCATCGCTGGTAGGCATGAGGTGGTAGGGAAAGCCCTGCTCCTAGGCAGCTGGGTTCAGGGAGGAGCCTCAAGAGCCAGACTCCGCCTGTGATTCCCACAGAGGTCTGCGGAAAGCCCCAAGCTGGGCGGCTGGGTGTGGAGTAGAAGACGGTAGCTCCCAGGGGAAGAGCTGGGCTCAAGAGCAAAGGCGGAGCTGGGATTGGGGGAGGCAAAGAAAAGCAGGCTGAACTCAGGGGTGATGGAGCGTGGTTCTCCAGCCCACGCTACCCTTGGGGACACATTCTCAGGGGTGCACTGCTGGCCAGCTTTGCCACCTTGCACACGCCGTGGAGTGTAGGCCCTGTGGACGCCTGGACAGTGCAGTCTAGAAGCCATCAGCTATGCGGCCTACGGCAGCCCCTGTGAAGCATGTGGCTGTGCATAAAATCCCGACTGTCCCCGGTCTGTAGATGTCCCAGCAGATGCCTGGGGGAGCCCGAGGACCTGCTCCTCCCTCCCTCCAGCTCTGTGTCCAGCCCTGGGCAGCCCAGCCGTGCTCACGCTGTCCCAGGACCACTCGGCTCTCCAGCTAACCCCGCGTACCAGGTCTCGCCGGAACTCCTGCGTCCCTGCCATCTCCTCTGCACTGGGTGCTGCAGCCGGAAGCCTCCGCCAGACGGCAGACCTGTGAGGAGCACTGTTGCGCTCTCTGCGCTCTCCGCTCACATCCCTTCCCAGGCGTCAGTCTGCAGCCCCAGCTGGACCGGGGCTGCGGGCTCTGGGCGTCTGCTCCTAGCCCCTGGCCCTCCTCCCTGCAGGCAGCGCCTTCTCCCCCCCCCATGCCCCCCTGAGCTGTCTCACCACGGGGCCTTTGCACACACCTGGCACGTGCTGATGTTGAGCTGTGCCTCCCAGCGGGAGGGACGCCGCTGCGTGTCAGTGACTCTGGCTCCAGGGCAGCAGTGACCACGAGTGAAGCTGCCTTTGACAGGCAGCCCGTGGCCAGCATTTGGCTGTGTGGCTCTGCTGTGAGCCGACAGGCACATGCCAGTGGCCTCTCGAAGCAGCTTAGAACTCTAAGCCACACCTGGCTCCCTCTGTCTGGCAGTCTCTCTGCCAGTTCAGCCTGCCCAGTGGGTGATCTCTAGCACCAGGAAGCAGAACAGCCAGAGCCACGCTGCCCAGAGCAGGGGCACAAGGCGCGCCCTATCTTAGCAGGCCTGGGCTTCTTCAGCGTGTACTGGAAACACACACAGCTGGACCTTCCAACTGGTCTTCACAGATATTAGCACTTAGGGCAGTGGTTTTCAACCTGTGGGTCACAACCCCGGAGAGGGTGGAACAACCAAAACACAGGGGTCTCCTAAAGCCATTCTGAAACATAACTGTAGCAAAATTACAGTTTTGAAGTAGACACCAAAATTACTTTTTGGTTTGGGGTCACCACAACATGAGGAACTGTATTGCAGGGTCACAGCATTAGAAAGGTTGAGAACCACTGACTTAGGGTTAGGCTACACCGGAGAGGAAATAAAATTCACCGGCAATCTGTTCGTAGAAAAAATAAGCTACATCAGAGGGCAGCAAACAGTGGCTCCAGCTGTGGCCTGGTTTTGTACAGCTCAGGAGCCCAGAATTATTTTAAGCTGTTTTTCAAAGAATAAAACAGCACAGGCCATGTGGCCTCCCTGTGTTGATCTTTGTGCAAAGTTGGCTGGTGGCTGACTCCTGTGCCGGGTCACAGAAGGACTGCGCAGTGGTGCAGGAGTTAGGTGCAGAGTCGGACGAACCGGGACTCGAATCCCTTCCGTGCTCTGGGCCTGCGACGTAGGGCCATAAGCTGAACCTTCCCGCGCCTATGCCCAGCACTCTGGGACCCAAGAGTCACAGCTGGTGCCCGCTGTCGCTTCTCAGCCTTGCCGCGATCAGGCGCAGGTAGTTCCTGCTCCATGGGGTGATGTGAGGTTGAAATGGGACACGACATGAAAGTGCCTCCGGCGTGGTGGGCACTCGGTGAGCGCTGGCCGTGGCCGCTGTGCGGGTTTCCTTTTAAAGTCAAGGTGGCTGCTCACTGTTTTGCCTTCCATAGACACTGGACAAGTGTCTCACGGCTTTGAAGGACTTTCTCAGAAACGGCTGTGGGCCGCCTCTGGCAGAGTCGCCGCAGCTTCCCTGAGTCCCTTAGGCAGTTGCTCTTTTGCGTGTCTGTCTGTCTGTGTGCACGTGGGGATGGCATCCAGGGCCGTCGACAGCGCTTCCCGTTTTTTGCTTTGACACAAAGTCTCACTCATCCCTGTTGGAGCTTGGGTCTAAAATGTCGTCCCTCAAATTTGTCACGCCTGTGGGAGGCAGCTGCATCGTGGAGGGTGGGGGTGCTAGAGCTCGATTTCTACCAGGGGATGGGGCCTGGTTGGAGCTGGGTCCCAGGGAGCGTGGCCTGGAGGGGAGGTACTCCAGTTACTTTGCACTCATTGCTGAGACAAAATACCTGATTCCCAAAGTTGCCTTAGCTCAGTGTAGTGCTCACTGCCAGCCTAGCACTAGACAGCGAGCCACACACGAGCTCTAGCCTCAGCCACCTCCAAAAGGCCCACTCCCTGTGGCCACAAGAGGCTTGGTGGCCACCCAGACACAAACCATGGCGCTGCACGAGCTCTTGTCCTGGTTCCTGCCTGCACCGTGATGGAGCAGCTTCGCTCCACCGGGCCCTTGCTGTCTTGGGAGCAGCCGACTGTGGAGCGGATCCTCAGATAGCCGAGTAGACTTCTCCGCCCTTGCGTCTGAGTGTCAGGGATTTCGCCCCCAGAACGATCTTGGGCTCCTCTTGCTTCAGCCTCCCAGGCTACTGGGATCATGGCCCTGCTGGCTGCACATTGTCCTTTTAGTCCCACATTCAGCTGTTGCCCGTGTGTCAGCTGGGTGCACTGAGAGGCCGTTGCTGAGGTGAAGTTAGGAGCAGGGGAGCACGCCTGGGACAGATGAGAGTGAGGCAGGGCTGGCCAGGGAGCCCAGAGACCGCAGTGCAGCTCTGACCAGGCGCAAGGAGCCCTCTGCCAGGCTCCGGGCCCCCAGGAGCCCAGTGCTCGTCCGGGTCAGTCCAGAAGGGGCATAGCCTTCTCCGGGAAGCTGGGGCTGAGACACAGCTACATCTGTGCAAACAAATAGCCAATTGACCTCCAAGGGCTGTGCTCCTCCCGGCTCCCGCCGCCCGGCCCCTGTCCTCAGCCCCGCACTCCATGCAGCTCCCTCCTCTCTTGAAGGTCAGAGGCATCTTCCTCTGCTAAGCAACTGTCTCACCCCACAGCGCTCAGAGGTGTGACGGGGTGTGGCTGTGAGGGTCAGGACTGGAGACGCAGGAGAGCCGCTGGAGAAAGCATGCTGAGGTGCTTCTAAGGAAGATGTGGGAGGTGGTACCCTGGACCAGGGCTGGAGAAGGACAGAGGAGGAGGAGCAAGAGAGGAAGCAGGCTGAAGAGGAAAAGCCTTGGCCGGGACGTGGGGTGGGGGTGGAGCTCTGACGTCTGCTCTGGGGGCAGGGACAGAGCAACACTTGACATTTGCGCTGCCAAGCGCCAGCAGCGTCCTGGGCATGGCAAACTCAGACTTGAAGATTTGTGTAGCCCCTCGGGCGCTCCACTCAAGGACCCAGGAAGCCCAGAGGCGAGATTGCAGCGTGGCTCCAGCAGGGCCACGCTCGGCATCGCCACAGAGCCTGTTTCCTTTCCGTTGCCAGCAGAAGTACAACAACTGCTTATTTTCTTCTTGACTAAAACAAGGAATGTGGAGTATTTTGGCACCTATTTATAAGTATTTATGTTGGTTCGGAGCATTTCTTCAAAGTGAAATTCCTGGGTCAGAATAGTCCTGGCACGGCATCTGTTTATTTCACACCCTCTGGGCCATTTTGTGCTGCGCCCAGCAAATCCCAGCATGTTTAGCTATGTGCAGCAGCTCACCATGGGGTAGCCCGGCTTAGAGAAAGACGGCTAAGCTGTGGGACTTCCTGCCTGGCCCGGTGCAGCCTGAGTGGGGTTCACACCCAAGAAGGTCTTTCTCAGTGCTGCTGAGCTAGCGCTACTGCTGCGAAGAGTCCTGCGAGAGGCACAGTCCAGGCAGAACGGACTCTGCCCGGGGCCTTTCAGGGGTTGGCTCAGCGAGGAGGTTGGGAAGGACAGCCTCGCCCTGCCCTGTGCAGCTGGAAGGAAGGAAGGGCCGCTGGAGCGCCCCCTGTCGCAGGGCAGTCGGAGTAGTCGCTGTGCCCAGGCTGCCCATGCAGGCTCTCCTTCAGGGCGTGGCCTGCCTCGGCATCCACGCCATCCCTCGTTCCCACGTGGGGACAGCTGCTCACGGTGAACACGGTGGCAGGCTTCAGAGCCGGTTGGTGGGCTCCTCTCTCTGTTATTTTCCTTCCTGTTGCAGAGCTGCTGGCACACTTCCACAGCTGCCACAGAATTCTTCACGGATTTGGCCCAATCACGGACAGGCGTCAGTGCCATTGGACTGGCTTACGCGAGACATTTATGTCACTACTGGGTGTCTGCCTTTTAAGCTATTTTTTCTGGCACATGTTTGCAGTATATAATGTTGCCTTCATCTTAGAGGGCAGGTGTGCATACTTCATGTATCTAAACTCCTTTTTTGTTTGTTTGTTTGTTTGTTTTTTTGTGGGACCAGGGTTCGAACTCACAACCTTGCACTTGCCCAGCAGGCACTTGTGCCTCGGAGCTATCTCCCCAGCCCCCTAAACTCCTTTTATTCCCTTCCTGCCATCCCCCTGTCTCTGTCACTGGATTTCTTCTACTTGCAATAGATATAGCTACATTTCTAGTCTTATTTTTATTTCTTTATTATTCAATTATTTTTAATTACTAACTATTAATTATCATCTAATTTTTACTTCTAATTATTATATTACTATTATTTAACAATTTAAACTTTTGGGGCTGGGGAAGATAGCTCAGTAGAATAGATGCGTGGCTGGCAAGAACAAGGGCCTGAGTTCAGTCCTTGGTTCTGCAAAATAAATAAATAAATAAATAAATAAATAAATTTAAGCTTTCTATTTCTGGGGCTGGGGAGATAGCTCGGTGGCACAAGTACCTGCCTGGCAAGTGCAAGGTTGTGAGTTCGAACCCTGGTCCTCCAAAATAAAATAAAATAAACTTTTGATTTCTATAGCAGAAACTACAGTGCTCTGAAAAAGCAGGTCAGATGCATGTTTGCTTTTATGATAGTGCCAAAAATGTTCTCCCCGACTTACCTTTTGTAGTTCTCTACCCAGATTCCAACGTAAACACGTGCATGACCGCTCCCTTCCTGGTCTTTCCTTCCTGTGACGTCGACTCCAGCAGAGTTCCTGGTTCTGCTTTCTCAGCTCATTCTTGCTCTTCCAGGCCCTGGCAAGTGCCTGCACAGAGGTACCCAGCCCTGCTTTTTAATTTTGTTTTAATTTTTGTAACAAAAAAATGTAACTTTTATATCTGACAAGGTCAGTCAAATCCCCTCAGCATTTACCCTGAAACCATATGCAGCTATTTGTAGATGTTTTGACAGTGTCCGCCCTCTAGATGAGTCACGGTCATTGCTTGACCAATTTGCTCTCTGGGAAAGCCCGAGAGAATGTTTTCTCTCTAGGTGACTCTCCTTAGGCACACTATATATCGTTGATCCCTTTCCTCTGTGGCCACATAATTTCCTTGATCAGAAAATTAGGGACACCACTGAGTTATAGGATATTGCAGTGCAGGCTCTCTTATGTCCTGAGTCCTCCCTGACCTTGAAGGGCTAGGGCCAAAACTTTGGCTATCTTGGCAGCCCTTCTTTTTCTCTAATTTTTGCTCTACAAACTTAAGTTGTTCATCCTCCAGAAGAGAAGCTTACTGATACTATTACTCTAGGTCTTGCTTTAACTTGGTCTTAAGCACCCAGAAAAAAAGTTTAACCATGAGGTATAAAAAGCAGAATCATATTAATATGCTGAGCTATAAAAGACTCAAGTCAACAGCTTTGGACACTGCCAGTTCTGCTGATAACCCGCTACTATTATGGACTATTGGACTATACATAGAGCTGCTTTCTCTTAGTTCAATGCAAAGAAGCATTTCTACCAATAGTGTTTAGAAAAATTATCATGCCTGCATCTTGTACTCTGAACAACTACTATGAAGACAACAATACGCATTGTATTAATTGCTGTGGCTGTCTTACTGTTAAAATTAATAAAATTAAATAAAAATTTTTATTTTTAAAGAATATAAAATAGTGGTAGAAAAAAAAAAACAGCATCAGAAACAATACTAGATTTCACTAAACAAAACAATAGTAATTCAACAACGGTTGCGGTATTACATGATGCTGTCTTCAAGTTAGTTGTTCAGATTACCAGATATAAACATGTCAGATTCCTTTAAAGAAAGTAAAGAAGTTATAAGAAATTCAAACGAGGAAAAAAATCAGAGTTAAAAACAATTAAGCATTCACTGCTCCTTTCAGCAGAGCAGCAGCAATCAACAAAATAGCTGTCCACACTACTCTGCATCCATACCTGCAAACTCCAGTGGAGGCCACTGGGTACGCAGCCACGTGTGGCTCCAGGAGCCAGCTCAGGTCTCCAGTGCAGCTTCTGGAGCAGAAGGACTGACTATATTGTCTCATGCCTGCATCCTTGGTCTGGCCCTGGTTGCCCTGGGATTTGGATGTGAGATAAACTGGAGAGAGCTGGGAGGCGTGAACAGTCAGTCGCAGGAGCTCAAGTGTGCCACAGGGGACGCAAGAGCTCTGGGGGGCTTAGATCCAGAGTGTCCCCAAAAGTCTCATGTTCGCAGCTGAGGCTACTGGAAAGTGCCTGGGTCATGGATGGAGCCACTGTGCGTTCTAACGTGGGGCCTGACTGGAAGAGGGGACACTTGGGGGCGACCTAGAGAAAGACACTCTTGTCCCTGGCTCCCCGTCCCCTCTCTGGCTCCTGGGCATCCCCACCAGGCCTTTCCTCCAGGCCTCTCCTGCCTCCGCAACAGCCGGCCATGGCCTGGATCCTCTGAGAGCGCGAGCCAAAGCAGGCTTCTCCTTCCCTAAGCTGCAGGGGCCAAGGATTTGGCCCCAGAAATGGGAAAGCGGCTAATACGGGCTAAGGTAGGGCTGAGGCTCGGAGCCTGGCTGCTCCAGGAAGCCAGCCCTGTGTCTCTGGGCAGTAACAGCAAAGAACTGAGCAACAAGCCTGTCCTGGCCTCCCCTTGACCTGGTCCGTCCAGGTGCGGCTGTCCAGCAGGGGCTGCCAGAGCAGAGCCCGGGCCCAGTTCATCAGCACTCTGCCTGCACAGTGGGCCAGAGCTTTCCTAAGCTCTCTGGTTTCACAGCCAGGGGGATTTCTATTAGGAGGGATTCGGCCGCTTCCCTCTGCACTTTCTGTGGCCTTTATCTGCGCTGAGGGGGACTCATCCAGAGTTCCGTTTCTTTCCCCGACTCCCTCTGAGCTTCAGAAATATATTGTAATTCAGTATTCTGGAAATTAAGGCACAGCCTCATGCATGTGGAAGTGTGAGTCTGATGACACGAATGTAAGTAAGTGCTAAAACTGTGCTAGCCCGAGTTGTACAACCAGAGCACCTAGTGGGGGCACGGGTAACACAGGCACCGGGAGACCAGGGCGGCAGGTAGATGGTCCATCAGAGTGTGACGGACACATGGGGAGACAGCTCCCACCTACCCGCCCTGCCCTGGCCCACCGGCTCTGTAGCCAGTGCTGAGGAAGGCAGGTGGGAAGAGCGTGGGCCAGGGGGACTTCAAGCCCAGCAGCAGAAGCTGCCACCCAGGACTAGACTGAGGGCATTCTCCAGCCGAGGAAGGGGAGACAGTGTGTCCCGGGGTGCTACCAAGCAGCCCCCAGTGCAACACCCAGGTTCTGGAAGCGTGAGCCCAGAGGAAAGTGGAAACAGTGCAGAAAGAATGGAAGTGCTAGGTACGAGCCTGCACGATTGACCAGACCAGGCACTCTGACGTGGGAGGATTGATTGGAGGTAGGAGCGAGCGGGCTGGCTGTCGAGCGGATCAAGACAGCCCCAAAGAAGGCAAAGCACAGGGCTTTAAAGGGAGTGTGTGGGGAAGGTGTTCGTGGGCTGGAGCAGCCGAGGGAGAGCTGATCCTGGCAGGGCTACCTGGTCTGTGGGGGACTTCCAATGTTAACGAAGGAGAGGTTCTGTGGTTTGCTGCCCAGGTCAGCGTCACTCGGGCCTGTTCTGTGGTTTGGGCCAAGGAGAAGTGAGCTGAGACCAGGGTACAGTGTGGGCAGAGTTGGGACAGGGTGAAAGGGAAGCCTTGAGTCCTGACCCATCAGAAAGAAAGAGGAAGAAAGACAGACAGACAAACAGACAGAGAGGAAGGAAGGAAGGAAGGAAGGATACAAATGTAGACCTGATAAGCACATCATCCCAATTTTCCAAATTTTGTAAGAAAGCAGGTCTATTTCAGTGGTCACTTCTCCATAGAGAAAACACCTGTGTTTGCCTTTTGTCCTTTGTATTTGGTAGCTACTGCTGAAATTGTGCTGCTTGACAAACAAGCCCAGGACCTCTGCTTTAGTTTCTTGCTCACAAAGTCCTGTACAGCTTGGGGTTCCGCTAGGCTCCAGGGTGGCTCCGGGCTGCTCCTGGGGACCACAGCTTAGCTGAGGAAGTCCTCCTGAGTCAGCCAAGCCACAGTCTGCAGGCAGCACGAGGCCCCTGCTGGCACTTTGTCTGATCTCCACTGGTCAGCAGAACAAGTTCTGCTGCAGAGCTCCAGATCCGCAGGCAGTGGCTTCCCACCGCTCGTCTCTCAGGAAGCACCACGTGCCGTGGACAGGACTGGATGATAATGCAGAGCAAACAGGAGCCAGAGAACTAGGCCCCTTAGGCCCGTCTGCCGCTTCCCCAGGAGGGGGCTTTTCTGAGCCACCACAGTGCTCCAGCTGAGGCTGCAGACACACGGCAGCAGCCCCTGGCAAGTTGACGCCAAGCAGCGCTTGCCCTCAGACCTCACTGCTCTGCTTTCTTGCCGGGACATGGCCTTGGAAATGTTGCTCTCCTTGTATTTTGTGTGCATCTCAGTACAGCCCTGGAAGTCTTGGGGGTCACACTGCAGGGCCTCAGGGGACAACTCTGGACATACGGTGGCACATGACAGAGCCACAGACCCTGAAATAGCGTGCACTGTAGCCTCCGGCACAGAGTATCACGGGGAAATTTGATCTGTGTACTGTTCGGCTCTATTTCGAAGCTGTCGTGGGGAATAGGCTGAATTGCTCATGGGAGGCCACACAGAGGTAGGCTGGCTGGAGTTAGCGCGCATCCCCGAGTGGCCAGAGGGCTCCAGCAGAGAGCACTCCTCTCCTGAAGGCTCCTGCCACAAAGCATGTGGTGAGCCAAAGCCACAGGCAGAAAGCCCAAGATACTGAGAGCGCCACCTCCTGGTGACTGCGAGGCCTCGTGTCTTAGTTACTCCTCTCTAATTGCTGGGGCAAATACCCAACACCAAAGATGAAGGAAGGCAAGGTTTATTTAGCTCACAGTTACTGGAAGTTTCAGTCGATATTCGGCTGGCCCGACGCTGAGTGAAACAGGGCAGAGAGCACCCAGTTCATGGCGGCAGGACAGCAACAAATGGTGACAAAGGCAACCGACCAACCAGGGAAACAGCAACAGAGAGAGTATTTATCTGTCTCTCTTATGTTACGTTCAGCCTCTCTGCTTCAGGATATCTGCCTCAGATCACACCTATAATCCCAGCACTACTGAAGCACATAATCCCAGTGGACCATGAGTTAGTCTCAAACTCTAGAAATCCCCACCCCATGACTGCATGAGGCTTTCAGGGGACAACCAGACACAAACCATAACACCTTGCTTCTCAGCTTCTTGTAGCGAGGAGTTAGTCGTGCTTTGGTCAGCATGGCTTGGGACAAACAAGAGTACAAGTCCCAGGGGCTTGCCACGATGGCTGTGCCTGGATTGTTCCACATGCCCGGCACACTCTGGGCTGTGTTCATCTCCGCTTTGTCCTCGCCCTCGTGAAGCTGCCAGCTACACAGTGACACACACACACACCTTTCTGGAGGGCTTCTGCCCAGAAGCCGTGCAGACGACACGCACCAAGTTGTCAGCACACGGTAGAGAAAGCCATGCTCCCATTAGGTGGCTAGAATGTGGGGGACGGCCCTGCTGATCAGCGGGAAGGAGCTCCCGGTGTTTTCCCTTGGCAAGGAGAGACTTGGGGAGCTTTTTCTCAGGCCACGTGTCCGTAAGGCTGGAGAGGGGACAGGCCACAGAGTGACCTCAACTCCCCTGTGCTGCAGTGGCTACACCAGGCATAGGTGCACGCCAGGATGTCCATCCCCGTCTGCCCCCCAGGTGGGGGCACAGTGGCACTGAGAACACAGCCTGAGCTTCCTGCTCTGCAGACCCCAGCCCTCCTCCTGCACGTGGGCCACCCCCTGGGAGAGAGGTCCTGCCTGCAGACTGAACTCTGCCTTGTATGGACAAGATGCCTTTCTTGGCTCTGCAGCTCACCCTTTTTCCCTTCTGGGTCTTATTGCTCAGTGGGATTTTAACTGGTAGGAGATTTGAGATTTAAAATAATCAGTACACCGGCCACAAGCGCAGCCTATCCAGCACCAGGTCTGCCATGTGAGTCAGACTTCCCTCCCCACGCCTTCAAGCAGCTCAGCCGCCCCAGCCGCCCGGACTGAACGACTAACCCGCAGACACGCAGTACCGCACCAAAGATCACTGCTATACAGAATGATGCGGACAAGGAGCAAAATGCAATCTCAGGTCCCAAGCCCACCTGTGACAGATACAGGAGACACTACCATACAAGACAGTGGAAATCAGGCAGACGAAATCTCTGAATCGATTGCTTCTGACATAGACAGACACGTGGGGAAACTTATAGAGCAACTCAGATCAGAGATAACACCTGAAGTAAAAAAAAGAAATGCATGAATTAATAGATTCTGAAGTGGAAAAACAACTGCAGAAATGTATAGA
Organism: Myocastor coypus; assembly: GCA_004027025.1. Taxonomy (NCBI): domain Eukaryota; kingdom Metazoa; phylum Chordata; class Mammalia; order Rodentia; family Myocastoridae; genus Myocastor; species Myocastor coypus. Next base: position 8,515 of record PVJA010034682.1, on the reverse strand, counting down.
GGAAACCAGGGCAGAAATAGCCTCTGAAGTTAAAAAAGGACACCTCTAAATTAACACCATCTAAAGTAGGGAAACAACTACAGAAAGGTAGAGAGGAGAACAGAGCAGAAATAATCTCTGAACTAGAGAGAGAAAAGATAACTATAATGAGAGACTTCAGTACTACTAGAGAAGACATTGATAAAAAAGTTAGAGGAGAATAGAAAAATGATGAACTCTCTGAACAATATAGGAAAGAAATAAATTGCATGAAAGAATTTCAAAGAGATATACAAGAAAATAAAATCTCAATCACAAGCTGACAAAACTATATGAACCAAAGTGAAGATAGAGTCTCAGATCTTGAAGACACAGTTGTAGCTAGTGAAACATAAGAAAGGATCTCTTAAAAACAACTAGGATGCAGAAAAAAAATAATTCAGCATCTGCAAGATGATGCAAAAATGAACAATGCGAGATTAACAGAAATCCCTGAGAAAGAAGGAGTCGACACAAATGATTTAAAAAGAATATGGGCAGAAGTAATAGCAGAAAACTTCCCAAATTTGAGAAAACAATCGGACATTCAGGTAACGGAAGCATACAGAACTCCAAACAATATCAACCCGATCAAAAACACACCCAGACATATAATAGTCAACATCCCAGAAATCTACCAGAAGAATAGTATACTAAAAGCTGCTAGAGAAAAGAAGCAAATCACATTTAAAGGAAAATCCATCAGAATAACAGCAGATTTCTCTTCACAAACCATGAAGTCAAGAAGAGCATGGAGCAGAGTGCTTCAAGTCCTCCACGAAAACAAATTCCAGCCCAGATTGCCACACCCAGCAAAACTCTCCTTCGAGTATGAGGGAGAAGTGAAATACTTCCACGATAAGAAACAACTAAAGAATTTCATGACATCAAAGCCAACCCTATGAAGTACACTAAAAAAAATTTTAGAGAGGGACCAAAACCACCCAAACTCAACAAATGAGAACAGAAAGAACCCACCAAATAGGGCAACCAATTAAACACAAGAGAAAAAGAGGTAAACAGTAGTAAGTAAAACTCATATCAATCATAAGTCAATACATTTCAATTGTAACCATCAAAGTAAGTGGACTCAGTTCTCCAATTAAAAGACATAGACTGGCAGAGTTGACAAGGAAGCAAAATCCAATCATATGCTGTATACATGAAACACACTTAACTCATAAAGAAACTCATAGGTTAAAAGTGAAAGGATGGAAAACAATACTACATGCTCCAGCACCTCAGAAAAAAGCAGGGGTAGCAATCTTGTTTGCAGACACTCTGAACTTCAAACAATATTGGTCAAACGAAATAAAGAAGGCCACTACATGCTGGTTAGGGGAAAAATTCAAGATGAAGAGGTAACACTCATAAATATGTATGCACCCAACACAGGAGCACCATGTTATATAAGACAAACCTTAATGGACATGAAAAATCTATTATCCAATACCACAGTCTTAACAGGAGACCTTAACACCCCCATATCCCAAAAAGATAGGTCAAGCAGACAAAAAATTAGCAAAGAAGTAGCAGAGCTGAACGGGAACCTGGGACAACTGGACTTAGTGGACATACACAGAGTGTTCCACCCAACCACATTTTTTTCAGCTGCACATGGACATTTACTAAAATAGACCACATATCAGCCCACAGGTCCTGCTTAAGTACAGGCAAGACAACAGAAAGTATCCCATGCATACTATCTGACCACAGTGCAACGAAAGTGGAAATGAATGACAAAAAACCCCACAAGAACCCCAGAAATACATGGAAATTAAACAACACCCTTCTCAGCAAGAAGTAGCTTACAGATGAAATTAAACAATATCTAAAATTTAATGAAAATTCAAACACAACTTACAGGAATTTATGGGATGCAATGAAAGCAGTTCTTAGAAGGAAATTTATAGCTCTGAACTCACATATTAAGAAGACAGAACGGGAACAAATAAATACTCTAAGGCAACACCTAAACAGAGTAGAAATGGAAGAGCAAATGAAATCCAAAGCCCAAAGATGGGAAGAAATTATAAAGATTAGAGCAGAAATCAATTCAACTGAGACAAAGAAAACAATACAAAGAATTAATGAATCAAAAAGCTGGCTCTTTGAAAGATTAAATAAAATTGATAAGCTAACCTCATCAAAAAGAGGAAAGAAAGGATTCAAATTCAAGAAATAAGGAACAACAAGGGTGAAATTACTACAGACCCAGCAGAGATTCAGAGGATTATAAATAACTACTTTGAGAATCTTTACTATCACAGAATTGAAGACACAGAAGAAATGGACAGATTCCTAAAAAAGTATAAATTACCAAAACTGAATCAAGAAGATACAAGAACTTTCAATAACCCAATAACAGCCAATGAAATATGAAACGTAATAAAAAGCCTACCAACAAAGTCTGGGACCTGATGGATTCACCACTGAATTGTACAAGACATTTATAGAAGACATAAGCTCAATACTCCTCAAACTCTTCAGTGAAAGTGAAAAGGAAGCAGTCCTCCCAAAATCATTCCTAGAAGCAAGTATTACACTGATACTAAAATCAGAAAGAGATGCAACTAAAAAAGAGAACTACCAATTTCTCTTATGAACATAGACACAAAAATTCTCTATAAAATCCTCACCATTAGGATACAACAAATCATCAAGAAGATTATACACCATGACCAGGTAGGATTCATCCCAAGGATACCAGGATGGAATATACATGTGGTAGTTGATACATCGTGTCAACTTAAGGAAGCTTGGCTAAATGCGCTGGGCTGGTACTGGGCTGTGGAGGGCCCATCCTACAGGATATGGAGGCCTTCCCTGGGATGTGATTGGTTCCACTCTAGGGCTGGATCAGCCCAGCCCAGCCGGCCCTGCCCTGGCTGCTTCCTGCCTGGCTCAGCCCTGCCCTGCTTTCTTGGAGAAGTCCTCCTCTTTGGAGGAGCTTGATGTTCACAGTCACACCACTTTGGAGGAACTCTGCACTGGCACAGAATTTGGAAGAGAGAGGCTTCATGCATACCACAAATGTTGCTCCTCTGCTCTTCATTGTTTTCTGCTGCCTTGGAGCTGGCGGAGGATAAACTGAAACCTCCACAAACTGTGAGCTAAATAAACCTTTCCTTCCGTCATTTTGAGTGTTGGGTATTTGTCCCAGCAATGAGTAAAAAGTAACAAAGACAATAGCAAATCTATAAATGTAATACACTACTATATCAATAGAGCCAAAGCCAAAAATCACATGACCATTTCAATAGATGTAGAAAAGGGTTTTGACAAAGTCCAACACTCATTCATGTTCAAAGTCCTACAGAAAATTGGAATAGAGGGCCTCTACCTCAAGCTGATAAAAGTCATCTATGACAATCTAACAACTAACATAATTCTAAATGGGGAAAAACTGAAGCCTTTTACTCTAAAATCTGGTGTGAGACAAGGATGTCTTCTATCACCACTCCTATTCAACAGAGTTCTGGAATCATTAGCTACAGCCATTAGACAAGAGACAGAAATAAAAGGAATAAAAATAGGTAAAGAAGAAGTTAAATTATCACTGTTTGCAGATGACATGATAATTTATTTGAAAAACCCCAAAAACTCCACTCACAAGCTGCTAGAATTAATACACAAATTCAGTAGCATAGCAGGTTACAATGTCAACACACAAAAGTCCGTGGCATTCCTCTATGCAGATAACAAATACACTGAGAGAGAAATTAGAGAAATAATACCTTTTACGATAGCACCAAAGAAAATGAAACACTTAGGAATTAACCTAACTAAAGAAATAAAAGAGTTTTTCAGTGAAAACTACATTACTCTGAATAAAGAGATCCTAGAGGATTTCAGAAAACGGAAAGATATTCTCTGCTCCTTGATAGGAAGAACCAGCTTTGTGAAGATGGCCATACTCCCTAAACTGTTATATACAGATTTAATGCAATTCCAATCAAAATACCATCAACATACCTCACAGACCTGGAGAAGTCATTCCTAAAATTTATTTGGAACCAAAAAAGACCCAGAATTGCAAAGACAATCCTGGCAATAAAGGTAAGGCAGGAGGCATTACAATTCCTGATCTAAAATTATACTACACAGCTACTGTAATAAAATCAGCATGGTACTGGAAAAAAAAAATAGACCTGAGGATCAATGGAATAGACTAGAAGATGTAGAAGCAAATACAAACACAGAGAAAGAAATTCAACAAGCTTATAAATACATGAATAAATGCTTCACATCGCTAGCCATTTGTGAAATGCAAATCAAAACAACACTTAAATACCGTCTCACCCCAGAAAGAATGGCTACCATAAAGAAAGCAACCAACAACAAATGTTGGAAAGGCTGTGGGGAAAAAGGAACCCTTTTCCACTGCTGGTGGGAATGCAGACTGGTGCAACCATTATGGAAAGCAGTGTGGAGACTCCTTAAAAAACTAGAACTGGAAGTCCCATTCAATCTAGCTATTCCCCTACTGGAATTTTTCCAGAGGAACTGGAAACATCATATCATAGTGATATCTGTGCACCTATGTTTATAGCAGCACAATTTATAATAGCCAAATCCTGGAAACAACCAAAATGCCCATCATCTGGAGAACGGTGGAAAAAGACATGGTATTTTCATGAAATGGAATATTTGTCAGCTATAAGGAATGATAAACTAGAAGAGTTCATATACAAATGGATGTATCTTGAACGTACACTCATAAGTGAAATAAACCAGGCCTACATATGCAAATATTGTATAGTCTCCCTAATGTAAGGACTCAAAAGAATAAACAAACAAACAAACTTTGGGCGGTGCCAGGAATCAGTCTCAGGACCTTGTGTTTTCTGCATCCTCAACCTCTATCATTTGTTTTTAGAAGAGTGACTTAAAAACAAAATTCATTTGGAAGAGAAAAAACAAGTCAATGTTCACTGAAGGTGTTAATGTTTAATTGTTTGGTCAGTCTTACATACCTATGTCTGTTGATCTAAACTGATTTGATGATGTGTAATGGAACCACTGTGAAATGTTTCTTGACTATATGTACTCTTACTTGTTACTGTTTTTTCTATCTTCTACTATTTTTACTCTTTAAAATAAAATTTAATCTATTAAATAAATAATCATTACACCAAACCCCAGTGAGCCCCTACTCACTCTTTTGCTGTTATTGTTTTATTTTTAAAAAACAAACTCTTTGTTCAAGTTTCCTTCCAGAATAATGACTAAGCAGTCAGATGAATGGCTTTCTATAAGATAAATACCCTACCACATGGATCACCGAAAGGGCGCCTCTTGGGTCAGCAAGCAGACATTCCCAGACCTGCAGACCACGGCCCTGGTGTGCCTTTCTATAATTGACCCTCCCTTGCCACTTGTTGGACTTTCCAAATCCAAGATTGGCTTTGTTCGGTTTTGAGCCTCACACGAACAGGATGTCATGGTTTGTGACTAGTTGTCCCCCACAAAGCCTCATGTAGTCATGGGGTGCGGGCTTCTAGAGTTTGACATTTACTCATGATCCACTCAGATTGTGGATAACTCGAGGCTGAGATTATGGCTCTTAGTACTGCTGGGATTATGGGTGTGTGTACTTCCCCCCAGCCTGGGGCATGGAGCCTGAATGTAATTTCAGAGAGACAGAGAGACAGACCTCCTCTCTCTGTTGCCATGGTTGCCGCTACTTCCCCATTTGACTGGTGCTCTCTGCTACTGCCATGAACTGCTGTTCTCTGCCACGTGCTCGCCTGCCTTGGAGCCAGCCAAGTATGGACTGAAATTTCCAGTAACTGTGAGCTGAATGAACTTTTTCTTCTATGAATTTCATGTGAAGATTCATGTGCATTCCCGTGGGTGACCTACCAAGAGTGGGGTTATGGGTAATAGGGCATGCTGGGGTATATGCACACTCATATTCTAAAACGGTTTGGCCTTTTACACTCCTCTCAGCCATGGGTGAGGGCTGTGGCACTCCAGATCCTCTCAGAGCTAGAGAAGTGCTGTAAGGGGCCCAGCTGATAGCTCAGCAGACTAAAGTACTGCTTAGGCAGAGTGCAGTGGCCAGGGTTCAATCTCCAGCATCCAGTGCTGGCCTTGCCCTTGGGGTGTGCCAAGATGGTAATTGAGACTGGGAAGGGTGGTGCCTGACTGTAATCCCAGCACTTGGGAGGCTGAAAACAGGAGAATCACTACGAGTCTGATTGATATAGTGAGATCCTGAACATCTGTAGACACTGCCCTAAAAACAGAAAAAGAAAGAAAGAAAGGAAGGAAGGAAGGAAGGAAGGAAGGAAGGAAGGAAGGAAGGAAGGAAGAAAGGAAGGAAGGAAGAAAGTGTGTGGAGCCAGGTAAGGCTTTTGGAGCTCACAACTGCAGTGGCTCTCAACCTGTGGTCGCAACCCCGGCGGGGGTCGAACAACCAAAACACAGGAATTGCCTAAATCCATTCCAAATCATAACTGTAGCAAAATTACAGTTTTGAAGTAGCCACCAAAATTATTTTTTGCTTTGGGGTCACCACAACATGAGGAACTGTATTGCGGGGTCACAGCATTAGAAAGGTTGAGAACCACTGCCTTACAGGTCGCTTCAGATGTTCCACATGGAACTACAGGACTTAATGTTTGCCCTTCTGGATTTTGGACTTGCTTTGGTCCCAGTGGTTTGTATCCTACTGTGTATAACTTTTGGAACGTTAATGTTTATCTTGTGCTTTTGAATGTTGGAAATCTTTAACTCTTCATTTGTATAGGGGCTCACAGCTAGGTTTGCCTTAGGTTTTGGAGGAGACGTGGGACTTAGACTTTTTAGCAATACTGAAACTGTTAGTACTTTGGCAACTCTTAGAGAGGGACTGAAACACCTTTTGCATAAAGGGATGTATGTGAGTCTTTGGGGGGGGGGGCGAAGGCAAAATGTTATGGTCCTCATGAAATATATTGTTGATAGACTTAACAGTGATTCATAAGGATTAGTAATGCTGTGTTATAATGTGCAAGTCGTGAAATGTTAGCAAGTATGTCTTCGTATATGGAGACTGGTTTAAAGAAGTATATGTGTAGTTGCCAAGTTGACAAGGGGGGCATTATGGTTGATGCATTGTGTCAACTTCATGGATTGACTTGGAGTTTTCACACCTTGGGTCATGGAGGACTCGCCCAGCAGGCTGGGGAGGGCCGGCCCTAGGGTGGGGAGGGCGGTCCCAGAGTGACCCGCACTGATAGGGCATACGAAGGGGTTGATAAATGCTTCTGCACACCAGTTCCTTGAGGAATTTCATCAACACAGCTGTATCACTTCGGAGGAGCTCAGATCTTCGCAGTCTGCTTAGAAGGGAGAAAGAGAGGTTTGATAGATAGACACTGCCGCTGCTGCTCCTCCTCTTCTCTTTGTTGTTTTCTGCCACCATGAACTGCTGCCATCTGCCTTGGAGCTAGTGGAGAGCGGGCTGAAACCTCCATGAACTGTGAGCTAAGTAACCCTTTCCTTCCTTCATTGTGGGTGTCAGTGTTTTGTCCCAGCAATGGTAATCAGTAACGGAGACACCCCTTCCTATCAGAATATCAGATACCTGTTCCTACAACAGCTATAGATTGATAACCTTGTTCAACTGTAATAGCCGTCATATCACAGGGACCCATGCAGGCCCATGCTGGTAGCAGCACAGCTCATAACAGCCCAATCCCGCAAGGGGCCTCTGCATCCATGGACAGATGAAAGCATACAGAAGGCGTGGCCTTTACACACAGTGGGGCCCTGCTCTGCTGTAGGGACAAATAAGCCTGCGTCATTGGAAGGACCACGGTTGCCCTTGCGCCCACAGTGCTAAGTGAGATAAGTCACACACGCGCGCGGGCTTAGATATCATGTGATTTCTCCTATTACAGGCCCCAAATGAGAATGAAGAGCAAAAGGAAAGCTAGATGGTAGGCAACAGGGAGAGATCTTTTGCAAAAAGAAAGAGGGCCAACAGAAAGAAGGAGCGAGAGAGACTGAAAGGGCGGGGAGGGACCCAGCGTAACCATCTGCCCTGGGCGTGCACCACGTGCCCACGGGGGCGGACCTGCCGCGTCCGCCAGCGCAAACCGGGAAAAGACAGAGAAAGCGCGCCCTTCTTCCCATCTGGCTCTGTCTGTCACACGTGGCTTTTTCTCATTTATTGGGTCCTCGCGCCCCTCTTTGCTCCGCAGATACATACCTGTGGCTCGTCCCCAGTAGTTAGAACTGGGAATGCCATGTGAAAGAAATAGTTTGTTTTTGTGGAATGAATCATGGTAACCTGCCTGCTTTCGGCTAGCGAGGCACTTCCGTGTTCCTCTCCACGCCTGCTCCCAGCGTGCGTGGCTAAGCCCTTGCGTTCCCCTTGCTGCGCTGCACTCTCTTCCCAGCTGCACGCGGCACGCCACACTCATCCTCGTGACCTTTCATTTCTTTTATTTTTTTTTCAATTTTTTTATTGTTTAAATTTAACAATGGTTATATTACATATTTTCAT
>PVJA010034681.1:0-22344 GCA_004027025.1 Myocastor coypus | reverse complement strand
AAAAAAAAAAAACATAATGTGGACTTAGAAAGGTTAATGTTTAATTGTTTGATCAATCTTATATACCTATATGTATTAATCTAAACTGATCTGATGATGAAAATATGTAATATAACCATTGTTAAATTTAAACAATAAAAAAAACTGAAGAAAAAAAAAAGGAGTACAGCTTGTGTCCAGGTACTAGGGCAGATAGTAACTTTGGCCCTAGGCTATGTGTAGTGGCTTCCACCTTTGAAGCTGTAGTAACTCTTGCTTAGTTCCTGAGGTGGGAGTTGCTTTGGTGGTATACACAAAGATTGGCTGGCCTCTGCCATAGCTAAGAACAAGGAATAGCTGCTGAAGCCAGGAGAATTACACAGTCAGACTGGATAATGAAAAATTGCTCTGGCTGATGACTGGTTGGAGGATGCTAACTGATGCAAGCTATGGGATTTAGGCAAAATATTGCAATGGAGATGAAGACAAGCTGATAAATCAGACACAGTTCTAGGACAAAATGTACAGGCCTTACCAGTGGACAGGTTTCTGGGAGAGCAGTGAAGACAGACATCAACTCCAAGGTCTTTACTCCAGCAGAAAGTGCTCTGAGAGCCAGGAGTGATTGTGCACACCTGTAACTCTAGCACTTGGGCTGAGGCAAGAGGATCAATGTGAGTTCAAGACCAGGCTGGGCTACAAAAGTGAGCTCAAGGACAGCCTGAGCTGCACATGTCACAAGAAAGAAGTGGGAAGAGGAGGAAGAGGAGGCAGAGGAGGGAGAGGAAGTAGGGGAGGAGGAGGAGGAGGAGGAAAAAGAAAAGAGAAAAAGAAAAAAAAAAAAAAGAAAGTGCTCTGAGAATACTGAAGCTGGCCAGCATGAGATGAAGGGAAGGTAAGATTAATGAGTTAGGCATGAGAAAGCAAAACTTACCTTGTTTTCTGAGGAAGTGACAAGTCTATCTTGCTTTTTGTCAGGCTGGAATAGCAGACAAAGATAAGCCAGCTACACAAGAAAATGTGTCTCCCAAGGACGCAGCAACTAAGAAGTGTCACAGTGACCCTTTCTTTGACTGCTAAATTCCTGTTCATTGAGAAACTTCAGTCTCTGCATACCCTAGATTCCCACAAACTTCACTATTTGAGATTTTACATAAAAACGCTGCTTGCCTGCAGTCACTGTGATACACAGAGAGGCAGCCTGATTTTCCATTTGCCACAGAGCTATAATCAAGGAATGTTGTCTACTTGAATTTTGTAATTTAAAAAAAGTCCTAGATTCACTTCATAATCAAGACTTACACTGTCCCTTTACATACAACTCTGCTTTAATTCCTTATCACCTAAATTCTAATCCTGCTTCAAGTCCTGTATCTTTTTGCCAGTTAGGCAAGATGCCTCTTAGATTCTCTTCTATCTGGTCTCCACACCGCAATAAAGCACAAACCTGACTTGTCAGACTTGGGTTCCATTCCTGGCAATCTTGGCCTGACTAAATAGGTCAGACATTTAGCATATGAAATGTTTTGATCTCCAGCATACTCTACCTGCCCCCCAATCTGAAATTATTGTAAAACAAGTAAGAAATAATGCCAAATAAGAGTTGGACCCAGGACCCTGAGCTTCAAGAAGTTAGATCTAGAAATAGATCCAGCAGCCCCTGACTTCAAGATGGTAGCTGAAGGTACATTGTACTGAAGACTTTCTAGGAAGAGTTATAGAGGCGAAAAGGGTACAAGGTCTGAGCCTCAAGCAACTGTACTATCTGATCACTGCTGAGCAGAGAATGGCAAATGAGCAAAGGGGAGTGAAAGGTATCACCAGAGAGAAAGCATAAAGAAAGAGGTGACAACACAGCCTGGGGAAGGTGAAGGACCAGAGCAAAGATTTCCCAGAGTGTTACTGATCAGCTCTTCCTGTGTAGCACTTAGTACAATTTGGTCAAGGACTGAGCTCCAAATAGCAACTCATGCTGACTCATGACACCCTAATGTATTTCTGGTTCTTAGAACCCAGCCAGTCTGCAGGGTTCACTATCCAGACATAGCCACAGCATAGAGAAGAGAGGAGGATGGATGTGAGGATTCCTAGAACAGGGCAGGGCTGGATAGGAGCCATGAATATTTTCTGTTCTAACTGGACAGGGCTGGCCTATTGCCTAAGCACATTTGCACAAATCAGAAACTCATACTCTTTAGTCAGGGTGTCTGGGTCTCTGGAATACACCTTTTCTAGATACTACAATGTAATGACTAAGTTAAATGTGATGTGGAGATTAACTATTAAAAGCAAACATAGGGCTAGGGAGATAGCTCTGTGGCACAAGTGCCTACCTGACAAGTGCAAGGTCTTGAGTTTGACCCTGGTCCCACAAAAAAAAAAAAAAAAAAAAAAAAAGCCAACAATGCTAACACAGCTTAATCAGGTAAGCACTGAGTCAAGCTTGAAATATTCCCAAGAACTTTAATAGGCTCCTAGACTGGTGTGTGACATAATGACTCTGCTCAAATTTTACTAGTCTGAACGAACAATCTTAGACTTACAACAATGCTAGAAACTGACTCTCTCATCCACCTTGTGACAAGTGAACACAAACAGTTATCTCTGCACAGTTAACTGTATTTAAGGTTTCCATGTGGAAAGATCTTTAACTTGCACAAGAATGCACTTAATTTTCTGAGAAGTTTTCAATAGTATTAGATTCCTGCAAGAAAGAGAGCAAAATGAAGAGGCTTGATAGTCCAGAAAGCTAGTAACCTTTCCTCTAACACCTACATGCACATGTACAAATTATGCACTAAGGACACTGTCAAGCCTTTCTTACATTCTACCTGACTCTCAAGTGAAGACAGAATATAACAACACTTCAAAATATATATAATTACCTTAGTTATGTATCTAAGTTAAATTTGTTAGGATATATTACTTCACCATCAGCAAAAGCTAAAAACTTAAGACTCACTTTTTTCTAAAATCTTTAACTTCTGGAAGCTTTCCAAGACCTCTCCATTTAGTATTTTGGGCAAGAAGTCCCGTATCTGCATCACTTCAGTTGTCAGCCGGTCCAAGTCCTTCTTTCTGACTCTAACAAATTCTTCTTTAGTTTCCACAGACTAAAAGAGCAAGCACAGCTTATGATTACCATGTCTCCCCTCAGTCTCAGCAACCCAATCAATCAGTTTCCTTTTCTTTCATGCCTCTTAAATTCATAGTTACTTCAAAAGCATACTTCTGCCTAATGTGTCTTCCGATACAGACAGATTGTTACTCTTTCGAGAGCTGAAGCCCTAGTCTTCAAAGCAAGAATCAAGCCAGCCTTGTGCCAGACAACTGTTGTCCCATCTACTTGGGAGACTGAGGGGTCAGAACTGTTTGAGCCTAGGAATTCAAGGCCACCATAGGCAACATAGCCAGATCCATTACCAAAGTAAAGATGGAGGAGCCAGAACTCAAAGGGTAAAGTGAAGTGCATACAAAATCTCTGTTTTTAAAAGAAACATGCAGATATATTTCAGTTTTTAAAGAAAATGCCTACAATGTAACATTTCAACACCAGGCTGATTGGGAACAGAGGGAGGGTGCCTCTTATGCTAGCCACCTCATCTAATATTCAGCTCAATCCAGGAATGGACTTTTTTTTTTTTTTCTTTTGTGGTACCGGGATTGAACTCAAGACCCTGAGCTTGCCAGACAAGTGCTTATTCTTTTGAGCTATCTCCCTGGCCCTAGGGAGGGACTTTCTTGAAGGCAGTACTACCTGGGGGCAGTACACGGGATAGGATCCAGAATCTAAGCACCCCCCACCCGCACGTGCAGCAGACATCAGTTCTGAACAGCCTACGGTATCCCATTCTCTCACACCTGTGGCAAAGTCAGGGCCTGTGGAGTGGGCAGAAAGGCGAACCCTATGTCTCACTGCAGCTGCTTCACCCCACCATTCTCACAATGGACTTAGGCGAAGGCCGCCTCAGGCCCAATTCCACCCTGGTCAGGTCTAGCCCACACCCACCCTGGGGTCAGCTCTTCAGGCACTAGGAGAGACCCTGGGGTGGGGGCTGGCAAACAACCACAAGTGTGTAATATAGAAAGCCAAGCTTCCCCACTGACTGACCCGACGGGCCTCTGTTGAGCTGCCGACCTCTCCCATGGCTGCGGCGTTGGCTCTGTGCGCCTGTGCAGTGCCCCCTGACCCCTGTACGCGAGAACGTGCCGGCGCTCTGTCTGGTTTGGATGGAAACCCACGAGGCCCAAAATTCATAGACTCTATACACTATTATTCGTCTATATTAGTGGTGAGGTTGACAAAGTCCTGCTTCTGTTCTTCTGGCTTAACCAAGATTTTAAACTTGTTAACCACAAAGTAGACAGAAAGTGAGATTCTAAGAGTACATGTCGGGCAAAATGAACTGAATTGGACCTTTTCCTGTTTGGCAACGAGAGCTGTATCCAAAAGGAAAGTCTCGCCTATAGCCAGCAATCACGGTCCCTCGCTGAGCTCGAGGTACTTTTATGTTAAGGAGTGTAGAATTATTTGGGCTGAGTAACTAGGTGGGATGTTCCTAGTTTATCCGAAGTTAAGAGGAATTATTTTTTTTTAGAATTTTTTATTTTATTTATTTATTTTTCTTGTTTCAGAACCTTTATTTGTTTATTCACTCATTTTTATGGCTGGCTCAGCCTGCCCGGAGGGCAGGGCTGGCGCAGCAAGTGGTGCCGGGGATCGAACCGCGGTCCCTGAAGCCGCCCAAGCTTTCCCACGCAGGCGCTTTAGACCACTGAACCATCCCACCAGGCCCTAAGAGGAGTTATTTGGAGCAACTTCCCCAACATCCCCGCTAAATTCGTTAAAACATGATACAGCCTGGAGTTTTAGATGACTCCAAGGTTAGCACGACTTTCTAAGATTTGTTGCTGTCCCCCTTGTGTGTGTGCTCCACGGGCCTGAGGACTTCAGTACATGCCTGACCTGTCCGAGGCACCGCGGGGATGGGAGAAGGGGGCGATCGCCGGCCGGGAGGCACCCCATTCCCACTGGTCTCAACCTCACTTGAGTCCTGAGAGCGCCACGAAAGCTTGCAGAGTGGGATGACAGGAAAGCCTCTGACTCGACGGGGATTTAGGATGTGCGCTTAAAGTCTGTTTTGCTAGCCAAGACCGGACTCTGACTGACCTCGGTGACAATGGCCCGGGAGTTTAGCAGCCCACACTCAGAGGCCGCACTAGGCGGCCCGAGCCGAACAGCGCCGCCCGCAGCCAGCGCCTCAGCCCAGGCGGCGTTTCGGGTACGCCATCAGCTCGCGCCACACCACGCCGCAGCTTTCGCGCAGGCGCAGCCGGGGGAGCGTGCGCCCCGTAGTGGCGTGCGGTCCAGAGTGCTCCAGCGGACGTGATGGCACCAGTCGTACAGCCGGCCGAGGTCCAATTCGCTCAGCGGTTGGCGTCCAGCGAGAAGAGCGTCCGCGACCGGGCGGTGAGGAAACTGCGCCAGTACTTGAGCGTGAAGACGCAAAAGGAGACAGGTGGGCGCTCGCGGGTCACCGCGCCACATGGCGGCGGTGCTCCCGGCCGGGGGCTTGGAAACTGTGCCTTCCGGGGCTGTGCAGTCGCCTGTGCGCTGTGCCTAGGGCGGCTCACAGTCCAGGAAAATGGCCAGGGATCTAGTCCTGTGCTGGACGTCAGTGATTGGCGTAGGGAGACTGACCCAGGTTTGTGGGATCCGGACCCTGGGCTTGGCCCCCTTTGCAGTTCTCGTCGTTGATTCCCGCCTTTCTTTGACCACGATGCCTTTAGGTACTGGGTCACAGAAGACAGACAACATTCTTGTCTTCGAGGAATTTTAGCAGTGGAGAGGGGAGTGGCAAGTAGAGTGTGCGAGAAAGACAGTGAAGACCAGGAAATGGAAACGTGAATGAGGGAGCTCTTCTCTGGAGGGAGAGGAGCTGGATGGAGAACCTCATAGGGTGATGTCCAGCCGAGATCCGGACAGACCGGAGAGGAAGCCGGCCGTGCAGATGCAGGAAAGAGCTGGGAAGAGGGTGTTTTGAGATGAGGTTGAAAATGGAGGCAGTGGCCAGATCCCTCGGGGCTTGGAAATTTGGATTTTAACCGCAATGGAGTGCCAAGGAAGTGTTTTATTTACCTTATTCCAAGGGAGTTCTGTAAGCCCTGCATGCCTGTATGAGGCACAGTGTTGTTGGGGTTTTTGTTGTATCAAATTGCTTAAAGTTTCAATTGCTGATAATACATTGGTAGTCTACTTAGAATAAATATTCCCTCATTGTGACATTCGTAGTTCATGTTGAACAGAAATCAAAAAGAGCCACCCTCACCCCAAAAAAAGAGAAGTTGAGAACACTTGTGGGAAGTCTAATTATAAAAGAATGAAGAAGACCAGTCTCCCTGGGCCATCAAGATGGCTCAGCGGTCTAAAGTGCCTGCCTAGGAAAATTTAGGCAACCACAGGGACCATGGTTTGATCCCTGGCACCACATGCTGCACCAGCCCCATCCCCAGGGCAGGCTGAGCCGGCCATAACACAAACAAATAAATAAAGTTTAGAAGACCAGTCTCCGGGAGAGCCGGTTTACATGTGAGTCTTCAGGCTTCCTGTACCTGTGTGCCAGTGGTTCCTAAGCCTGAGTTCTAGCCCAGCCTTTTTCTAGCTTTGGCTGAAATGTGCCCTTCTAACATAGCGTTCCACCTGGTAGGCCCACAGGCACCTCATACTAAGTGTTTCAAATCTCTCAGAAAGGGCATCCCCAAAGAACTTTCCTCCTGTTAATCTGCTGCCCTCCCACTTGGCCTCTAGTTGCACGCAAGGGATTCCCCCTGAACTCTCTCAGGGAATATTGGATCTACTACTTTCACTGTCTTAATTACTCTGCCCTGACTCTAGGAGCCTTTATCTTACCCAGACTTCTATCCTGTTTGCTTTCTTTCTTTATTTTTATTTATTTATTTATTTATTTATTTATTTTGTATTTTTGAGACAGGGTCTCACTGTGCAGTTCAGGCTGGCCTTGAGCTCACTTTTGTAGCCCAGGCTGGTCTCGAACTCGCACCGATCCTCCTGCCTCAGCCTCCCCAGTGCTGGGATTACAGGCGTGCGCCACCACGCCCGGCTACCCTGTTTGCTTTCTAATCTGGACTCCATTTATGTGCTAGTGAATCTGTCTTTCACAAACCAGCCCATGACCCTCTTAAAACAAATCTGATTGCTTCTGCCAACTTCCTTTTATTCAGAGTTTGTAGCTAGGTATGGTAGCACACACTGATAATCCCAGCACTCGGGAGGCTGAGGTAGGAGGATCATTGCAAGTTTGAGACCAGCCTGGGCTGCAAAGTGAGCTCAAGTGTGCTTCAACTGCATAGCAAGTGTTGCAAATGTTTTTTTTTTTTTTTTTTTTTTTGAGATGCTGTCTCAAAAAGATAAACAAAAAGAGTGTATGGATCATGGTATCATCAACCATTCCACCCTCAGCCTGGTCATGACTTGCATTCTTTTTTTTTTAACTTGATTTTATTATTTCTTTAAACTTTATTTTTGTTATTGCTGGCTCAGCCTACTCTGGGGGTGGGGCTGGTGCAGCTCGTGGTGCCGGGGATCAACCTGTGGTCCCTGAGGTTGCCTAAACTTTCTAAGCAGGTAGGTGCTTTATTTTTATTTTTTTTTTTGTTTTGTTTTGTCTTTTGGAGACAGGGTCTTGCTATGCAGTTGAGGCTGGCCTTGAGCTCACTTTTGTAGCCCAGGCTGGTCTCGAACTCGCACCGATCCTCCTGCCTCAGCCTCCCGAGTGCTGGGATTACAGGCATGCGCCACCACGCCCAGCTTAAGCAGGTAGGTGCTTTAGACTGCTGAGCCATTCCACTGACCCAATGACTTGCATTCTTCATAAGCAAAACCATTTATGGTTCCTCGTGTAGCAAGCACTATTTCTTACCTCGTTGGCTTTGTGTCTCCTCACTGCAAAGAATCCAGTGCCTTCTCCACTCCCAGCATTCAGCCCAGCATCAATTCCTCCAGAAAGGATTCCCTAGCAACCTCCTGCTGCCTCTAATCTAGGGGTCTAACACCAGTGTCTCTACTACAGTGTTGCAACCTTTTTTTTTTTTTTTAATATTACTTTTTTTTTTTCTTTTCCCCTTTCTTTTTTTTGAAAGTTGACATATTGCATATTGTCCTCACAATCGTTCTACAGAGTACAGTGTGTGGGCATGACCCACCTCCCTATTGATGCAACCTTTCTTAATTAGGCTTTGATGTGTCGTTCTTTAACGAGACCCCATAAGCATCACATTCAGCCTTATGAGGGTGTGGCTGTGGACAAGAGGAAGAACAGTTGCAATTCTTCTGGCCCTAGACCACCAGATACCCTGTTGCTGAAACAGGACTGGGACTTCAGAAGTGGAGGTTGTCTGGGATCCTGATCCTGAAGGCAGTTTACACTGCTAATTGCCTAGTTAGTATTCATCATATCCAATCCACAGGTAGTTGTCTTTTTCACCACCATTGCATGGAATGTAATACATCTTCAAACACAGTGTTACAGAGTGTGGTTCATGAATAACAGAATAAATAAGGTCTGCAGCAGCTGTACTTCATCAAAATAGAAACACAAGTTTGGAAATAACTAGGCCTGACATTTGACTCTCACTGACAAGCTAAAACTTTTTTGCATTCTGTTGGGAAACCTGAGACTTTATGGTATTACTGAAACTTGTATCCATCTGTTAGCAACATAGATAGGTCTATGATCTTTAAAAACAAAGTCAAAATCTTCGTACTGCTTACGATAGTGGGACCTAACTCAACCTGAACTGTCCCAAGTTGAGTCTGCCATTATGAAATAGTCCACACCCTCATTTCTTCCAAATGGCATCTTTGCCTGGATTTAGCTATTCATTCCTTGTGTAGCCACACTGGTGACATAACCAGCTGTGTGCCATATTATGTACCCTATTCTTGGCATTGGGAATACAGCAGGGAGCCACAAAATTCCTATTTTTCTATATTTTAAACATGTAACATCTAAAACAGTGTATTTCAAAGCCGGCCTTGGGATAGTGTTCTGTGGGTCTTTGCCTCGTTTTGCTATCTTATAAAGCAACAGTGCATTGATTGTTGATGGAGTAGTAGCTTTAATGGATTTGACAGGACAGAACTGGTTTTCTTACTGATAGAATTTTTTCAAATGGGCTTTGGGAGTGTTTGGGCTGTGGGGTGGGTCAGCATAGGCAGCAGCCCCACTGAAATGGCTCCTGTGTCAGTTTTGGGGGAGAGTAGCTGTTCTATGTTCTCATTTCAAAACTTACTGCTATTTCCTGCATCTGCCTGTCTTCATTTTCATGTTTACCTTGTTGATTTTTAAATAACCAAACCTAAGCTGTTGTAATAGACTTGGTTATATTATTAAAATAAGAAATTTGTCCCCCAGAATAAAAAGTTAAGACTCCACAAGCAATACTTTTGAGGAATAAAATTACTGTATTTTAGATTGGTATTTCACTTTCAGTTTTGAAAGAAAAATACTATTTCTCTTTTATTTAATTGTTTCAAAGCTTAGTATTTTGCTAACAACTGGGTGAAAGTAACTTATTTTTTAATCAGATTTTATTGGTACATTTCAGATAAACAATGATCACAATCATAATCTGTACCTGTATATGATATAACTTGTTTTTTCCCATTGCCCTACACTCCCTTCAGCCCCTGTTCCCCTCCCTATGTATAAAAGTTTTGCTTCAATTTTTTGCTTTTCTTCCTCTCTTTAAAAAAAAAAAAAACTTCCCTTTCCCTTCTTTCTCCCCTCTCCTTTGTTCTTCTTTCCATTTGAACATTTTCTTCCTATTTCCTGATACCTATTACATGTTTTGGTCCTATTTACACTTCTGGCTTCTTACACCAGAGATGCAATGCAATGTTTACCTGTGTTTCTGGGTTTTTTTTGTTTGTTTTAAAGAATGTGGTCTCAGGGTGTGTCCATTTTCCTAGAAATGTTGCAAGCATATTCTTTATGGCAGAGTAGTACACCATTGTATTAAACAAACAAAACAAGAACATCTTTATCCATTCACCAGTTGATGGACCCTTGGGTTGTTTCCAAGATTCAGCTGTTATAGTCTGTGCTGATACAAAAAGATAGGTGTGCATATATCCCTGTGGTATGATGCTTTGCCTTCTTTTGGGAAGAATGAAAATGAAACCTTTAGTCCTAGGTTTTTGAGGAACATCTGCACTGGTTCCACAGTAGTTGTGCCAGTATGCACTACCGCTAACAGTGGAAAAAGGTTCTTTTTCTCCACAGCTCTACCAGCATTTGTTATTGGATGATTTTTTGATAATAGCTGAAAATAATTTATTTTTATATCTATTGAAAATAGATCTTTCTAAGTGAAAATGTGGTTTGTTTATTTATTTATTTATTTATTTATTTATCTTATCTTATCTTATCTATCTATCTTTTTGAGCTCGGGTCTCCCTATGCAGTTCAGGCTAGCCTTGAGCTCACTTTTGTAGCCCAGGCTGGTATCAACTCACATTGATCCTCCTGCCTCAGCCTCCCAAATGCTGGGATTACAGGCATGTGCCACCATGCCTGACTGAAAATGTGTTTTCACTAGTTAGAGTTGATAACACTTGACAGGCAAGCCAAACTAGGTTTTTGTTTTTTTAGTGTTTTGGGACAGGATCTGGGTATGTAGTTCAGGCTGTCCTTGGATTTATGGTGATCCTCCTGCCTCAGCCTCCGTAGTGCTGAAATTGTAAGCTTGTACTACCATGCCCAACCTTTCCTGAAAGGCCCTATGGCTGAGGGTTATTTGTTGGTTGGACATAAGAGGATTACTGCAGCCACCTCCCCAACACCATATGAGCTCTACCCAGGCCTCTGCCTCTCTGTACAACCCTACTGTCCTGAAAGTGGATAGCTTGGGGGAGGGGCTTAACAATGCAGCTGCTTAGCAAACAGCAGGTGTGCCCAGAGACTGACCTCCAGGGAACCCAATTTCCATAATCTTTTTGCTTATAAGTTCATTAACGTTTGTGTAAAAAAAGAAAAAAGAAAAAACAAGAAGAAAAGACAGAGTCCATGGGGTCCTTCTGTAATCTCACTACTTTTCTTTTTGTTAAGGAATATGTCAAACTTTAAAGTGTCATCATTTCTCTGCTTCTTTATTTGCCAGCCATTGTGTAATCTGCCCCTACTTGGGTTCCAGATACCTTGATATGCATCTCTAAAGATAAGGACAGACTCCTCTTAACATAAACTCATCCTCTCTTTGAGCCTTTCTTTAGCTTGCTGAAATACCAAACTGCTGAGTTTTCCTACCATCACACGTGATTTTTGAGACAAATTAGAATCCAGACAACACCCCTTGTTGGCTTTGGCTTCTAACGGCTCCTACTTTTTTTTTTTTTTTTTTTTTTTTCAATATAGTTTTAAATACCGGGAGACATAGTTCATATGTCCTGTAGAACTTTGCACATTTGGGATTTTGCCAGTTACATCCTAAGGGTTTTGTGTTTTTCCCTGCACCCTGGATTTCCTGTAAGCTATAGGTAGATTTGACACAATCAAGGTAATTTTTAACTCTTGTTTTTGTAAGAACACTTAAACAAGTTGATTTGTGTGTTTCCTCTGGCATCTAATGAAGGATTACCTGTGGAAGTTTTAATTGAGCAGGGAGCCTGCTTTCTGTTGATCTGATATACCCATTTTAAAATCCCTCAATACCTTTTTATCCAAGGCTTTAGCAGGCTTGATGCTTGCTCATACATAACAATTCACTGGGGAAGTGCATAGTCTTTGAAAATGATCGAAATAAGGGTCAGGTCATCATGACCCTTCTCAAAAAAGAAAAACCCATCCTCACTACACCTGTACCCTGCTTAGAGCCTATCATCAAACTCCCCAGGCATGACTTGTTTGTGGTAAGAGGAAGGAAAACCAATCAATGTATCATCTGCACAGCTCTGGATAGAAAGTTACTTTGACTCATTTTACTGTGATTTCTGTTATCTTGGTTTTAAGTGGAAAATGATCACAGAAGAATCAAGATACACCATTATAAAATTGTTGATGAGAATGGTCTTTAGCAAGTTGGGAATCTTTCTACAAAATAGAGTAACTACTATCTGTCTATCACCAGCAATCTGTTTGTGTCCTTTTTTAAGTCATTATGTTGAGCAATGAGGTTTCAGTGATTAGAAATGTGTATTTGTCTGCATTCATTCAATTTATTCCAGTTTGCTCCCTCCCAAAGGTTTTCCTGCCAGGCATTGTGATGTATACTTATAATCCCAGCCTTGGGAGGCTGAGACAGAAGGCCCATAGGTTCATGTCCACCCTGGGCAATTTAGTGTCTTAGCAAGACCTTGTTTCAAAATTAAAATAAAATAATACTTGTACTAATATGTCAATAAAGGTCATTAGTGACACACATGGACACTGGAAGATCTTTTCGTTTTCCAGTTTCACGGTTCATGGGCTTAGAAACATCATGATCTTATACTTATTGTACCATTTCTGATTCCTAACATTACTCAGCACATTTCATAGTACCTGGGGTGGCCCAGGGAGATACAGGCTGAAGAAATTTGGTGGCTCCATCCTATATAGGAAGACAGAGCAAGAGCCCCTTGAGGAATTGATTACGCCTATGGCTCAAGGCTTGCTATAAATGGAGAGCCCTGCCTCCTGGTAGGGTTTGCAGGTCTCCTTGGCAAGACCAGTGGACATTTTGATTGTGTAGGATGAGGTGCAGCTTGGAACAAAGTACCTCAGTAGGACCTGGCGCCAGAAGAAGCCCCCTCATCAATGATTTGTTATGTTACCTTAGTTTAGTTCTGTTTTGTTTTGTTCACGTTTGTTTCCTTCTATCCCTCCATATACAACGTGCCACCACTACTACCCAGCCTATGATCAATGAAGCTAGCTGTGTGTGTTTCCTTCACTCTTTTTTTTTTTTTTTTTGTACTTTAGGGAAGGGTTTACAGAGTGTTCAAGGTCTCACTGCTAGATCAGACTCATAGTGATTCGCCTGTTTACAGCCTCCTAAGAGCTGGGATTACAGGCATGCTACCACACCCAGTTTCAATTGCCCTCTCACTGTGCCCCCGGGGGTGGGGCTGGCACAGCAGGCCCAGGGATCGAACCCCTGAACCCTGTGCCTGTTTCAGGCACTTTAATCCGCTGAGCTATTTGGCCAGCCCTATTTGTGTTTATTTCTAACAAAGGAAATGTGGTGCTCACTTCTGGCAACACAGGCACCAAAATTGGAACAAAGGAAATGTGTGCTTCACATTTAGAGATGTTACACCACTTCTGTGACAATTCTAAACTTTTAAAAAAGAAAGTATATAGATGCAAAAGAGATTTATTTACTTATTTTTGCTGTCTTTTCCCCTGCAGGAGGTTTCAGTCAAGAAGAATTCCTAAAAATCTGGAAAGGACTCTTTTACTGCATGTGGGTCCAGGACAAACCCCACCTACAGGTAACATGGCCCCTTTGTCATGTTTTCGGGTCGCTGTTCTGGGTGAAGAGATGAAACTTCATTGTTGACCTCTGACATGCTGTCAGCAGACTGAAAATAAGTATTTGAATGGGTCATTTTCTCTTGTCCATGTAGAAAGGAATACAGCATCCACTTTTAGGTTAATTATCTTTTTAAATATAAAGAAAAAATGTAATGGATAGGCTCAATCATAGATTTATGTCTCTGTCATTGCTTGGTATATTGCATGGTAAGTTTTTCAAGTCTTGAGTTTATGCTTATGGACAGAAGGTATGGTCTGGTCTGAGGTCCCAGGAAACCAAGCCCAAGATGTCAGACCACTTAGCTGGCTATGCGGAACACAGCAGCCATCATGTTATCCTTTAGGGTTCTTCCAGAGCCTCCCGGCAGGCCCTTGTGGCAAAAAACTATTTAACCAGTAAAACTTGAAGGAAACTACACTGGTGGTTACCAGAATGTGTGAGTGACCCTTCTCTCTGTCTGCTCAGCCTGCCATCAAAATGTTCTTAGGAGATGGTTGTCACTTTTGTAAAAGCCTTACGCTGAAAGTGGGTCTGCCTTGGGAGCAGTGGAGTAGTGAGCCCTGCAGATAAGCATGCGCAGACCTCCATGGTAGAAGCCTCCTTGGGTAGTGTTCACTTCCCTGGGTTTTCCTGGGCCATCTTGCCTCATCTGCCATGCCTTGTAGTAATAACTTGATTTTGCTTTATAGTATTTCTTCTACTGAACGTATTTTGAGTAGGCTAGTCTGGGGAAATATTTTTAGATTGTGCTCAAAGTAACAGCAGCTTTAGGAAAGGTGGAGAAGCAATGATCAGGGCATGTCCTGTTTTGTCTGGGGTTCATTTAAAACAGATGAGAAAAATTGAGGCTAGATGATGTGCTAGCAGGGCCAGCAAGGGTGGTTCATTCTTAGGTAGCTCATGAGTAGATCTCACTTATTGACGTTCTGTGAGATGTAGGCCTGGCCACTGAGCTCTCCACTGTATCTTCCAAGGGTTTTTTTGCCCAGAGCAGAGCCTGTGATAAGGGTCCTGTCTAATCTTTGCCTTCCTTCTACTCTGACCAAGCCAGGCACAGAAGTTTGTCATCCCACAGGTGAGTCTGCAGTGAGAACCCAATGTCAAAACACCAGTGAGGAAACCCTGTGTCTTACCTCTTTTTTGCTGGGAGATCATAGTTGGAGCTCAGCTTAGTGACAACTTGGCTTTGTTTCTGCTGTAGGTCATACAAACTGCCTGGTTGAGGTGTGGTTTCAAAGTTGCAGCTTAGCATTTCCTAGAGGCACATCAAATGAGCACAGTAGCACTTTGCAATTTGAATTTCTTTTATTTTTTTATTTTAAAGAGCACAAATAGCAGAAACAAAGATAGAAAGAGTAACAAGCAAGAGTACATATAACAGAAGTTCAAAACAACAAACATTTAACAATGGTTGTAACACATATTTTCATCAACTCTGTTCAGATTAATAGATATAGGTAAGATTGGTCAAATAATTAAACATTAACACTTTCAATAAACTTTAATTTTTTTTTTAACTCTTCCAAATGCATTTTGTATTTATGTCATTCTTCTAAAAAAAAAATTGTAGCCAGGCGTGGTGGCGCATGCCTGTAATCCCAGCACTTGGGAGGCTGAGGCGGGAGTATCAGTGCAAGTTCGAGACCAGCCTGGGCTACCAAAGTGAGCTCAAGGCCAGCCTGAACTGCATAGGAAGACCCTGTCTCAAAAAGACAAATAAATAAATAAATAAATAAATAAAATAAAATGAAATGAAATAAAATAAAATAAAATAAAATTGTAGGGGCTAAGGATGCAGAAAACACAAGGTCCTGAGTTTGATTCCTGGTACTCCCCAAAATTAATTAACTAATTAATTAATTTTCTCCTTTTGAGTTCTTACACTAGGGAAACTATACAATATTTACATATGTAGGTCTGGTTTATTTCACTTATGAGTATAGGAATTTCATGTTTGGTGAAATCCAGATACTGAGTCACAGCCCTAGCACTGGAGCACCTAGAACAGGAGCACAGGCTTCTCCATGGCCAGAAGGGAGGATGCCAGCCAGGGTGCTGCATCCCAGTGTGATCATGTTAACCTGGCATTTCTCTCCACTCACCTTCGCAGGAAGAGCTGGCAAACATGATTTCCCAACTCATCCATGTTGTTAACAACTCAGAGGCTCGTAAGTACTGATACTTTCATGGTTTTCCCAACTCCATATTTATCAATCTGGTAACTTGCCTAGGAAATTTAATCAGTATTATTTCTTCTTCCTTCAGAATTTCCACTGGGTGCTGGCTGGTGCTACAACTGTATATGTGTTATGTGATGAGCTATTCTTTTTCTTTTTTTGGATACAGGGTCTTGCTAGGCAGTTTGGACTCATAGTAGTGATTCTCCTGCCTCAGCCTCCCAGTGCTGAGAGTCTAGGTATGCACCATCATGCCCAGTTTTAGGCTGGGAAGATAGCTCGGTAGTGTGAGCACCTGCCTGGCAAGCACAAGAACCCGGAAACACATGTGGTGGTGCATGCCTATAATCCCAGCACTGGGGAAGCTGAGACAGGAGGATCACTACAAGTGTGAACTAAATAGCAAGACCCTGTATCAAGTAAATAAATAAAATTTAGAGAAAGACAGACAGAGGTATGCCCTGAATTGTGTTCAAATTGGGAAACAGTATCCACCTATTACTATATTCTTGTATAAATATGAGGAAAGTGATCGAATGTTCAGTTCTTGGCCAAAGTTTCTCACTGCCCAAGAATTCATGACCTAAGTGAATAAACACTAGTTTGTTTCTCTCACTGTCTTGATGTATGGTCCTAAGTTCCATAGAAAGCAAGTGCTCAGAGCCTTTTGTTTTCTGCAGAACACCTGTTCATTCAGACCTTTTGGCAGACGATGAATCAAGAATTGAAGGAGATAGACAAGCTATGTCTGGACAAATACTATATGGTAAGGCTAGTGTACCTTTGTCTACACAAAAAGTGCTATGTCTCAGAACTGGAGGGCAGAGTTGTAGCTCTCATAGCACCCTTGCCTACCATACACAAGGCCCCAGGTTCCGTCCCCAGTGCTACACTAGTGGAGGGGAGACTGAGGCAAGACAAATCAACAGTTTGGGCCCAACTTGAACATCTCAGCAGCTTTGTCCCAAATATTTTTAAAAGGGCTGAACTATATCTCCAGCCCTTTAAAAAAGTTTGAGACAGATTACTGAGTTGCCCAAGCTGGACCCAAACAGATGTAGCTATTTGAAGGTATTGGGTTTAAGAAGCCATGTAGTCATGGACAGAACTGAGTGAATGCTGAAGGCATTGGCTGGGGCCTCCTCAGCCTGGGGGAGGAGTTGGGGGCTCCCTTCTGAACATTTTCTCATCTAGAAGTTGAATGTGGGACAGGGTACTTGCCTAGTGAGTGATGCTGGCTTTGATCCCCAGTACATTTTTCTTCCTTTCTCTTCTCTAACAAAACTTATCTGTCTTTAGCTGATCCGCCTGGTCCTGAGGCAGTCCTTTGAAGTTCTGAAGCAAAACAACTGGCAAGAAAGGTTAGGAAACTGCTTGAGTTAGTAAATTTGATGACTTTGAATACTTAAAAAGGCTGGAGGTGCAGCTCCACTTGCCTCGGGTCCTTGAGGACCTGGTTTTGATCCTTTGCACAATGGAAAAATAATTGCAGGAAAATACAAGCATATTTTGTACCTACTACAAAATGTGTTCTTACCCAGAAAGGATTTAATTTCTATTACAGGCATAAAATAATTACACTCATATAACAAGTTAACATTTTATAATAGTATAAGGGATCATTTTTTCCTGTCATGCAGCATAAGCACTAAATATTGTTCTGCCCTGGGGAACAGAAAGGAGTTGGCATGCTTTCACTAAAAGACCATGTGCATCTTTCTCTTCAGCCGAATCCAACTTTTCCTAGATGTCCTGGTGAAAGGGGTCCTGTGTCCTGAGAGTCAGTCCCCCGATGACATCAGGTTCCACTTCATTGACATTTACCTGAATGAACTGTCCAGGGTTGGAGGGCGAGAGGTAAGAAACAGGTGGACCTTCTGCCTGCAGTATGATGAGGCCACAGGTGCTGAGGGAATGTCAGTAAAAGATGGCTACTGATGGACTCTCAGTACCAGTGAGTCAGTGGCTTAAATTAATTCAGCCACTCCCTGTCAGGAGTATGACCTAAGCAGCTACTGGGGCATGTGGACAAAGATATATGTGACAGTCTTATAAACAATATTCAGCCCAGCCCAATTAACCACATCTATAATCTCAGGAGGCTGAGACAGTAGGATTTTCTAAGCCCAGGAATTTAGGCCATCCTGGGAAACATAAGTAGTGTCTATTTCTCTAAAACTTTGGGGCCCAGCGGGATGGCTCAGTGGTCTAAAGCGCCTGCTTAGGAAAGCTTGGGCAGCTGCAGGGACCGCGGTTCGATCCCCGGCACCACATGCTGCGCCAGCCCTGCCCTCAGGGCGGGCTGAGCCAGCCATAAAAATGAGTGAATAAACAAATAAACGTTCTGAAACAATAAATAAATAAATAAAAAATAATAATAATAAAATAAAACTTTTTTTTTTTTTAGTTTCAATTTTTTTATTGTTTAAATTTAACAATGGTTATATTACATATCTTCATCATCAGATCAGTTTAAATTAATACATACAGGTATGTAAGATAGATCAAACAATTAGACATTAACCTTTCTAAATCAACATTACTTTTTTTTTTCTTTTCCCCTTTCTTTTCTTTGAAATTTGACATATTGCATATTGTCCTCACAATCATTGTACAGAGTACAGTGTGTGGGCATGACCCACCTCCCTATTGATGTGGCTTAGAAAAAAAAAAAAAGGGAAAAGAATATACTTCTCTTTGGACTAAGAGGAAGCAGATACTCTAAAACTTTTTTTAAAAAAAGAACAATTGAATGAAAACAGTATTACAAAGAATTACATGACATGAAGAACCCTCAGGATATATACCAGGGAGCAGTAGCAAAAAAGGCACAAGGCAAAGTTATGCAAATGTAGTCTTTTTACATTTGCGCTTAATATGTATATAGATAAAAGGCTGGCAAGGAGTACATTCTTAGTACTTGAACTATTTTTTTTTTTTTTCCTTTCACAGATACTCTGTAGTGAACTCTTTTTTAAAAAAAAGTGTTACACTGTATTAAAAGCCAACAAGCCAGGGAAATAGCTCTGCAAACTAAGTGCCTGCCTTGCAAGTGCAAGGACCTGGGTTTGATTCCTGGTACATGTTGAGCTGGCCCCATGTCAAGCTGACTAAAACCAGAAGTGGTGGTGCACGCATGTAATCCCAGCACTGGGGAGGCTGAGACAGGATCACTATGAGTCTGACTGCGTGGCAAGACCCTGTATCAACCAAAGAAAGAAATAAATGGTTTTTCTTTCTTTCTTTTTTTTTTTCCTAGAAATGAATTATTTTTTTAAAAAAAAGCCAGAATGTCTCTGTACCACATCTGAGACAGCATTGGCAGAGGCTCTTGTAGAAAAACATGTGTATGCATCACTGGCCAAGGCTTTGATGTGGCCCAGCAGCTCAGATGAAGTGTGCTTGGGTCTATGTGAGACAGTCGTGTCTGTGTCTGGTTCTTCCTAGGAAAAATGCACATGGCTCCCTTATGAGGTGTCAAGAAGGAAAAGGGCTTTGTTTTCCTAATTATTTCCTGTCTACAATTACAGCTGTTGGCTGATCAGAACCTCAAGTTTATTGACCCATTCTTCAGGATTGCGGCCAAGACTAAGGAGTAGGTGTTTTCACTACTGGGTTGATCTTTAGAGGTTCTGTGAGAGACAGGGCTGGGCAGTGGGTGGCTCCCCCAAGTGGAGACTCCATGCTTTGGTTCCCAGTGGTAAGATCTTTAAAGTGTGGAGCCTTAATTCCGCCCCCAACTCCCAGAGCCCTGCCTGCTTCATACCTGCAGTTTCCATGTACATGTCTAGGGCTCCAGGTGCCTGCCAGCCTGGTGATGGCTGCGTACCAGGCCCACCACAGTCACAGCTACAGTGTTCTGCTGCTTGCCCCACTGTGCTCTTTCAAATTATAATGACTATCATTGTGACCACATTCCCACCCTATGCTTCTACCCCCAGCCACATCCTGTTGCAGAGGATAGCTAGGAGTGTCTTTGAAGTTATCATAAATCAGTCTTCCTTAGTACCTGGAGAGACAGTGGAGGAAAAGAAAATACATGTGGTTGATGGTGACCTTTGTGGAGAAGAGATTGCTGGAAATGAGACTCTGTACAAAACAGTGAGGAACAAGGCAGGTGAGACAATTCCTTTGAGTGGGCTTTTTTTTTTTTTTTTTGTCTTTATTTTGATATTCTACTTCCCTAAGTTTTCCAGGATGTCTTTAAACTTTGAATCCTCTTGCCTCAGCTCCCAAGTAGCTGGCCATACAGGTGTGAGCCACCATACCTAACTTGTCTCCATCTTTCTACTTTGGTTTTTTGTTTCCTTTTGTAAATCCTCATCAAGCAAACACTGAGCACACCCTGGAGTTGGTGAGTGGAAAGGACTGTCTGCCTGGGACTCCTGCAAAAAATGGAAATGGAGTACAGTAGAGTACCTGTGCCTATTGGGCACATGATGGGGGGCCTGAGACACCAACATGTGAATTCGTGCACACTGTGTCTCTTATTTCAGCACCCTGCGAGAGTTTTGCTTTTAGTTCTGTTATATGGGTGTTGCTCTGTGTGCTCAAGATATGTGAATACTTGTGCATGAACTCAAAAGAGCCTTGTGTCCACAAGACCACTACATGGTCATCAGGAGCACAAGTTTGCTTCCTGCTCTCCTTCCCCAACTACTGGCTTCCCTGAAGTTCTTTTTCCTGAGTGTTTGGAACTGCATGGGCTGATGCTGTTCCCACTACTGCTTTATGTGCCCAGTGGCTTGTGGCATCTCCATGCCCAAAGCAAAGTGTTAGATCAGAATTCACCACCCTCTGAAATATTTTCTATTCACTGTGAAGCAGTTTCTGAAAACTAAGGACTAGTGAAAATGCAGTAGTCTTTAAAGCAAGGCATGAAACAGTATGTGGAAGGAGATTAATACTTATGTGTATAAAAATCCAGAAGAGGGCCAGGGAGATATCTCAGCAGCATAAGCACCTGCCTGGCAAGTACAAAGTCCTGAGCTTGATCTCAGTATTAAAAAAAAAAAAAAATTCCAGAAGAAACCAGAGTTCATGCCTGTAATCTTAGCAGATGGCCAAAGCAGGAGGGTTGCTAGTTTGAGGCCAGCTTGGATTACATTGTAAAACTCTGTCTCAAAAGAAATTAAATTAAAATTTTTGGAAAAAATAATTTGGGCCTGGCATGGTGGCGCATGCCTGTAATCCCAGCACTTGGGAGGCTGAGGCAGGAGGATCGATGCAAGTTCGAGACCAGCCTGGGCTACAAAAGTGAGCTCAAGGCCAGCCTCAACTGCATAGCAAGACTCTGTCTCCAAAAGACAAAAAAAAAAATAATAATAATAATTTGGAAAAATAGGCCAAATTGTTAATTCTTCTATAGCAGAATTATGGGTCTTGCTGGGACCTTGTGAGAAATTATTGTGCCACTATAGGTTAGGTACCATGCTGAGACAGTATTCCTAAAGTTCTGGGTTTTGAAACGTTTCCAATTTGGGGGCAAAGAATGCTCAACTGTAAAATCTGAAAATATCTAAAATCTCACGAGTTCTTAAATCCAAAACAGTTCTGGTCCCACGTGTTTATAATAAAAGCTGCTCAGGCAGCAGAGCAGATTTCACCACACCCCTGAGCTTGCTGGCTCTGGCAGCTGTCTGCCGAGCATCTGCCCTCGGTGCAGTCCCAAGTGGCTCTGCCTGGGTCCAGTGGTTTGAATCCCTGGATTTGGACTGAAGGACAGAGTGCATGGTAGAAAGTGCCAGAGTGCCAGGGGCTTCTGCAGTTCCATCTCTGGTGTAACTGCAATAGCAAAAGCACAGTGTGTACTTTCTCCTACATGAACCTTCGTTCCTGGGGGCGGAATGACTAGAGTGTCTTCTGGGGGTTGGGTGGGATTGTCCAGGGGCAAGATCTTTCCCTTTGAAAACATCTCCTTTGTCATTGAAAAACACCTAGTTAGATACGGCCTGTGGGGAAGCAGTCCTGTCCATGTGTTTCCCATGTGAAGAACTTTGGGTATTTTTTGACAGCACTGGGAAGGTGCTACTCAAGAAGAGATGGAATCAGTGGTGACAGAGAAAGAAATGACTGTGGAACTCTCAAGGCCATGGGGCGCCTTCTCCAGGTGGGGCAGTTGTTCCTATTTATAAAATAGAGATTGAGGGGGGTGGCCTATCTGGAGACTTAGGTTAGGGGAAGAGCTGATAAGCTGCAGAGCCTGAGGTTTAAGTCCTTTTTAATTCCATTTGTCACTGATGTCACCTTCCTTAGAATGAGCTTATGAAAGAGACTAGTCCTGGCAGTGCATGCCTGTGATCCTAGCACTCTGGGAAGCTGAAGCAGGAGGAATATAAATTCCAGCTCATCCTGGGAAACTCAGCAATCTACTGAAGTCCTATCTCAAAATTAAAGCTAAAAAAAGAGTTGCAGGTATAGCTCTGTGGAAAGGCCCTGGGTTTCATCCCTGGTACTGCAAAAAACAGAAAAGACAAGTTTAAGTGGGGTAGAATGTTGAAAAACATGAGTCTTTGAATTTGCAGTTGCAAAGATCTATTATATTTCTTCTTTTTTGTGTGTGTGTATTCCATTTTTTTTCCAATTTTTTTATTGTTTAAATTTAACAATGGTTATATTACATATTTTCATCATCAGATCACTTTAGCTTAAT
>PVJA010034680.1:0-22362 GCA_004027025.1 Myocastor coypus | reverse complement strand
AGTGCTGTAGGAGCAGAGTTGCATGATGCTCACAACTCAGTGCAGACTGCTTCGGATTCTCCAGTTGGAACTATGGGATTTAATGTTTACCCTGCTGGATTTTGGACATGTGTTGGTCCCAATGTTTTGTATTACCCTGTTGTTTGCAACTTTTGGAATTGTAATGTTTATCTCATGCCTTTGAATGTTGGATATGTTTAACTCTTCTATTTTACAGGGGCTCACAGATGAGAGTTTGCCTTGGATCTTCGAGGAAACTTGGGATTTGGACTTTTTAGCAATGCTGAAACTATTGGGACTTTGGCAACTCTTCCAGATGGACTAAAACGCCTTTTGTAAAAAGGGATATGTATGAGACTTTGGGGGTCCAGGGGCGGAATGTTATGGTTTATGTCTAGTTGTCCCCCCAAAGCCTCATGGAGTCATTGGGCGGGGACTTCTAGAGTTTGAGACTTGATCCATGATCCCTGGGATTATGGGTTTTAGTTCTGATGGGATTATGGGTGGAAGTACTTCTGGGCTTATGGGTGTAGCCTAGGGCGGGAGCTAAAGCGGAGAGCCTGAATGTAATATAAAGAGAGACAGAGAGGCAGACTGGAGTTCCAGCTGTTGCTGTTGCTCTCTGCTGCCCTGTTTGGTTGGCTACTTCTGCCACCATTTTGTTGCTGTTCCACCGCCATGAACTGGATGCTCTTTGCTCTGTTCCACTCAGCCTTGGGCCAGCCGAATATGGACTGAAACCTCCACAAACTGTGAGCTAAATAAACCTTTCCTTCCTTTATCTCGAGTGTCCGGTATCTGTCCCAGCAATGAGCAAAAAAAAGTAACTAATACAATACCTAAGCATGAGAAGTCAAAAAATTTTCTGTGGTCCAATAGTACGATTTGGACATCTTTGAGAACAGAAAACTTTGGTCTTGAACAAAGTCTAGAAGAACAGACGAAGAGGGAAGGATGATTTCAATTGAGCTACTTCTTCATCTCAACAAAATTTTTCAGCCCCAATCCTCTGGGTGGAAAAGCTAAGCCTCGGTGACTCATTGCTTATGCTGGGTATTGCATTAAAAACAGCACACCTAAAGATATACTGCACACCAGTCTCAGCATTAAGAAACTGCCAGGGTTTTTCAACTGTTCTTGCTGTGGTTAGCACTTACCATTATTCAGGGGTAAAAGCTATTTTTCCCATGTCTGAAAAATTGGCTTATGTACAGGAAAGAGAAAAATAAGCCAAAGTCAAATAGCCTAAAGGTACCATTTTACTGAGAAATACTCCTTCAGAACTTGCCTTATTTCAAATTAAAGCATTTCTTTTTTGGTTAAGCTCCTTGGTACATTGCAAATATGCATAATAATCGTACTCATCATAGGGACCTATTTTGACTCCTCTTTTTTCCCCAGTCTACTCTCCTCTGATCAACCCTTGATCCCCTCCCTAACTGCCACACTTTGTTGCCATTTTATCTTTTTTAAAAATTACTTCCTTTCCCCTTCACCCACCCTAGTTCTTCTTTTCAATCATTTCTTCTACTTCACAATATCCATTGTACATTTTTGGCCTTACTCTTTCAGTCTCTCATATCAGGGAGACAATATGATATTTACATGCCTGAGTCCTGATTTATTTCACTTAAGAGTATAGTCTCATTTTCCTAGAAATGCCTCATTGTCTCTGGAGGGGAGATCGTTGAGAGCTAAACATCCCAATATGGAGAACTGATGTCCGTGGCTTCTTATTCTCTCCACCAGGCCATGCACAGAAAACCCTCATCTTCATCAAATCCCAAATTCCCAGGCACCACTGAAAACTATTCAAATGAGAATCCAGCCAATCCTCAGGTCGTAATGGGACAGCTGCCGTGGGCTGCTCCTTCCCTGATTGTCCGTGGCAGCCATGACTCCACCGGAAGCCTCGCCCACCTTGGTGCCATATGCCCTGTGTGCGTACTTGGATGGGTCCCAGAATACCATTATTTGGTCCCTTAAGTCTTCGAGCTTCATAGCTACATCTGCGGCTCAGGGTCACGCCATCCACTCACTAAGCAAACACGCACTGTTTTGACCTCACCGGGCCTCTGACACCATTCAGACCTCAGCTTCTCAGGCTCTTGAACCAGCAAACATCAGCGCATCAAGCTGCGTCACCTGTGTCTCTGGGTTGAAGCCAACACTCTGGGCTGCGCTGGTGCTCAGCCTAGACCTTCCTTTCTCTTGCTCTCCTTTCTCCCAGCCTCAGCTCACTGCGGCCTTGACATTTGAACGGACTCTCTCTCCCCAACAACAGGGACTCAAACTCTCTCTCTTTAACACTAGTGGTGTTTTCCATCCCTCCTTCATCGTCTTGATCACTTCAGTTCAGTGCGCTGTCCCTTTTCTTCATGTGCCTCAGAGACTGTGTTGGCAGTTTATCTGCATTCTACCAGCCCGCTCTTTATCTGCTCCATCCAATTTCTCATTGTTACTTTTTGTCTCCTAGCTGTTTTGTGTTGCATTCTGTGGCCAGCTAGACCTCATCTGATCTAATCTCCTTGATGAATTCAGAACTCTATGCTTTCCTTGGAATTTATTGCAACATATGCTTTTCAGAAATTCCTGTTAGGAGTCAATGATCTGTTATCGATTATTCATGTATGTGGTTATGTTTTCATTGTACCACACAGCCATGCCTGGAACTACATTTGTTAGACTGTGCTTCTCCATAGTTCAGGTTTGGAATCTCTCAATGGGAAGGGATCATAGAAAAGTTTGAAAATAGGATAGGAAAAGTGGCTGTCATCAGGTATCTCCAGCCATCTGAGACAGATGGAAATTTCCTGCCTCAGCTTGAGCGCCACCTACCTCATTTGCATGGACAGGTTGGTAAACAGCAGCCTCCTAGAAAATTATAATGGTTTCCCTCTGAATTGCACAGAGAACACATTCTAAGTCTGAGTCTGGGAACAGTGGTGGTACCTTTCATACATTACATTGTCTTCTTAGCAGATTTAAAGACTCTAAGCCAGGCATAGTGACACACGCCTGTAATCACAGCACTAGGGAGGCTGAGGCAGGAGGATCGATGTGAGTTCGGGACCAGCCTGGGCTACCAAAGTGAGCTCAAGACCAGCCTGAACTGCATAGTGAGACCCTGTCTCAGAAAGACAAAAAAAAAAAAAAAAAAAAAAAAACTGATGTAGGGGCCCGGCAGGATGGCTCAGTGGCCTAGAGCGCCTGCTTGGGAAAGCTTGGGTGGCTTTCAGGGACCGCAGTTTGATCCCCGGCACCACATGCTGCGCCAGCCCTGCCCTTGGGGTGGGCTGAGCTGGCCATGAAATTGAGTGAATAAACAAACAAAGGTTCTGAAACAAGAAAAAAAATAATAATAATAAATAAAATTTTTTTTAAAAACTGATGTATAAGCCAGGCATGGTGTGCATGCCTGTAATTCCAGCACCTGCGAGGCTGAGGCAGGAGGATCTGTGCAAGTTCGAGACCAGTCTGGGCTGTAAAAGTGAGCTCAATGCTAGCCTGAACTGCATAGTGAGACCCTGCCTCAAAAAGATTAAAAAAAAAAAATTGATGTATGCAGGGGCCAGCCAAATAGCTCAACAGACTAAAGTCCCTGCTTAGGCAGAGCACAGCAGCCAGAGTTGGATCCCTGTTGTACCATGCCAGCCCTGCCCCTGGGCTGCACTGACTTGGTGACTGAGACTGAGAGTGGTGACTCATGCCTGTAATCTCACCACTTGGGGGCTGAAAACAGGAGAATCACTGTGAGTCCAACCTAAGTAGTAATTACCAAATATATTTAAAGAAAAAAAAAGAAACCCGATGTATACAGAGTAACTTTCACTGATAAATGAACTTTGACTCAAAAGCTCATAATAACAAAACCATTGCTATCTTTACACCAATGCCTGGACTTAACATGTGCTTCTTACATTTTTTTAAGGACTCCTTATCTTCTGTCTTGGCAGAACATGAGAGAGTTTATGCTCTGCATTTGTACTGTAGCACTTAGTCTGGTCCTCCAAATAACAGGACTGAAAAGAACATTGTATTTCAACATCGTGAGTCAAAATTGCCATGAGTACAAACTGCAATCGATAATCAGCTCCAAGATTTCTCCTTCAACACACTGAAGAAACAGACCACAGGAAATTTCCCACTGTTCACTAATGATGCAAGTGTTATTTTTCAAAACTTGCTCATTACTGAAGAATCCTCCTTTGAACATTTGGCTTGACTTGTCCTCAATAGATAGAGGGAATAATATAACTCCATCCTTTGCAAAGTCTGAGTAACCCATGCCCTTCTGCACACACATATATATTTCATTTATTCATATTTAACAAATGCACTTCTGTGAGTCACTCAGGCTACATGATTAGCTCATCATCTCACCTGTCACCCAGTATGAGATGTATTAACTTTCCACACAAGTCTGAGAAAAATGTGTTACATGAATGGTTGACATCATATGTAGACTGTGGTGATTTTGTAGCTTTGGGCATTGCTGTGGCTTGAACTCAAGACCTGGTACACAGTAGACAAGCACTTCACCACCGAGCCCGTAATGACCTATTGGTCTCTTCAGAAGAGCAGGGCACTATGCCTCCACTATTTCATCAGTCACGTAAACAAGATATTAACCTCGGTGACAACATCATGATCAATGTGAGCTTCAGAGAGGTCATTTGTACAACTGCTAGCTAATAGAAGTGGCATTTGGACCCAGAGCTATCTGAATTCAAAGTCACCATTTTTCTGTGACATCGCCTTCGCTACGGTTTGTGCCTGGATGCGCCCCAAAGCCTCCTGCAGTCATGAGCCACAGGCTTTTCAGAGGGGGCTGAATCCTGGGTTTGCAATTGGTTCATTGTCCAGGGCTGGGACTGGGGCCGTGAGTGCTGCGCCCACCCTAGGGCAAGGGTCCTGGATGTAGCATAACTGAGGAAAGGCAGCGTCTTTTCCCCCCCTTTTGCTGTCATCCCTTACCGTGAACCGTCACCCCTCAGCCATGCCACACTGCTTTGGGGTCAGCTGATTATGGGCTGAAACCTCTACAAACTGTGAGCTAAAGGAACCTTCCCTGCCTCAAGTTTGGGTGTTGGGTTTTTTCTCACAGCAGCAGTGAGAGAAAAGCAACTACGACCTGCCCCAGGCTGATTCTCTGGGATGTAGCACATTTTTATGACATTTTCAGGGATGTCTTATAAAGCATGGCAGTTAAAATAAAAACTGCGTTATGGGTGATATCTAGGCACGCACTCAAAGCCTCACAGGTGGGGCCTTTGGGAGGGGGCTGGGCCCTGAATACATGGTGCAGAATGAGTCCACTGATTAGGGTAGTGTGCTTCTGAGTGTGGTGTCTGGCAAGACACATCCTGAGCGCGGGTGACATCATCCAACGGCTTGCAGCAGGAATATGATAAAAAGGGAAAGAAAGGCTCGCTGCCTCCTGTCTACCCTGCCGTGAGTCGCTCGCCTCCGCCATAACCCTCTGCCACGCTGCCCTGCTCAGAACCGGCCAGCTGTGGACTGAAATCTACGAGGCAACATAAACCTCTCCTCCATTAACTTGTGACTGTCAGGCACTGTGTCCCAGCAATGAGAGAGTAGCTAAGGCAGTGTGTTACCAGTGGCCTTTGGTTATCAGATGCACCTTATTAGTCAAATAAAGCTCAGAACTTTCTATGACAACCTGGATGTGCTAGGTATTTATCAAGTATATCAAATAAATAAGAAAGCACGTGCAAATGTTTCCTTAGAAAGAAATATTAAGTAGCCTCACATAACATAGAAAAAGAAAGTAATAGCCATAAAGTGGAACAATATAGTCTTGAGATGTTTTTCTTGTTTTCCCAGTGGTTATAGAGTCACCTAATTAAATTATTCTTTGATAAGAAAGATGGCTTCTTGTACGAGTCCACATGTAACCAGAGTAATAGTTGCAGGGCTGCGAGCTGTCATGACACTCACTGCTGAGCTTAAACAGCAAGCCCCCCACCTAGCAGCCCAGGCTTTGACTTGCACTGTCTCTGAATGTCAAAGGAAGCATGAACTCTTCGGAGTTCATGTGATTTCTCTGCACCACACCCAACTTAAGTGTTCACCAACAGATGGATGGATGTGTAAAGGTGGCACACACATACAGTGGAATCTGTTGTGGCTTGGACTTAGTTCTGTGTGTCCCCTGCCCCCCAAAAGCCTCATGCAACCTGGGCCAGACTTCTAGAGGTTGCGATTAATTGACGATCCAGTGCTGGGATTATGGATGTCAGTGCCGCACCCAGCCTGGGGCAGAGAGCCTGGATGCAGTACAGGGAAAGGGGACAGGCCTGCTCTTTGCTTCCGCTACTCCTGTGGTTGCCTCTGATCCTGTCTTTTTGCTCTTGCAGTTTGACTGTTTTCTGCCACCATGAACTGCTGCCCTCTGCAGGTGCCACTTGGATCTAGCCAAGTATGGAGTCAAACCTCCACTGACGCTGAGCTACATGAACTTTTCCTTCATTAAGCTTGGGTGTTGGGTATTTCATCCCAGCAATGAGAGAAAAGTGGCTCAGACAACTATTGTTCAACTTTATAAAATAAATCCTGCAATACACTACAACTTGGGTGAATCTTGAGAACATAAGAAGCCAGTGAGAAGACCTCATTCCACTTACATTAGGAATCTAAAGTAGTCAAGCTCTTAGCAACAAGAAGCAGAATGTGGTTCCCAGAGATAGAGAAGAGGTAGAAGAAAACTATTGCTTTCCAGTAGATTTATAGTTTCAGTTCTTTGAGATGAAAATGATGTGGAGATCTAGCATACAACTATGTCACATAAACCACCGTATATATAAGTTAAGGAAGTAATTGTGTTACTTTCTTACTGCAATAAAAATGACAGGCACGTAATTGTCTGCTTCTTCTGAGAGTGATGTACATTACTTATAGAGCTCACCAGATGTCCATTGATCAAGCCAGCGTTTTGTGGAGGTGGGAGGTTCCACCCGAGGCACTGCCAGGGGCTGTGGTGCCCATAATTGCTCTCCGTGGCCAGCTCTGCTCCTTCCTTGAGGTTTTCCTCAAATAATCCACATTCCTGGCTCCTCCACCCTCCGTACCCCAGAAGCTCTGCACTCAGCATACTGTTTCCCAGCCACAAATGGGGAGCTCCTTTAAGGGCAGAGAGGGTCTCAAAGCCTTTTAGATTTTCCTAAACTTAATCCTGGCACCATCATAGCTCAGAGCAGTGTCCCAGTAAGTTTGGATCGAGGAAATGAATCCATAGCTCATTTCACAGGGAAGAAAAATGACATTTAAAGCATCAGTAGCCCAGCAGATGTTCCAGTTTGTACTTGTCAAAAACATAGACAGTTTTCCACTATCGCAAACCATCCTGGTTTAAGCAGATTCTTTATCATAGAGGAAATACATATCAACATAAGACAACAGATGATTTGAAGACTTTTAGACACCGGAAGTAGACATCCTCTCCTTCCAGAAGAGAACACAGAGGTCCCAGAGAGCCAAGCGCCTGGATCAGGTAACTAGCCTGGGGGAGGGGGGGTCAGGGGTCACTGCCACACCTCAGCCTCCCAGCCCAGCCTTTCTTCCCCTTCCACATGATGCCACTTGAACAAGAGTTGCATCTCTAGCAAATCGTCTCTACCTAGGAATATCTCAGCCCCGATATTTATAATTAAATAAGGTGCTCTGCCTAGGTGGCAGCCCTTCGGTATGATAATCTCTAATGCATCTCATGGAGAGCCATGGACGCCTCTACTACCACACCTCTGCTTAGATTCAGAGCACGCTTCCGGACTCTATGCTCAACTCGATGCATTTTCTTCCTGGCATCTTCTGATACAGACCAAAACTCGAAGAATATGTCCATTTTCACATTCAGCTTGTGGTCAGGTATCTGAAACCCTGCTACTTTAACACAGTAGTGCTAAAGATCAACTTGTAACCCCCAGCTGGACTGAATCAGCATGGGGCTGGGTGGGAAGATTCACCAGGGACTGCTTCCAACTGCATAAAAAGAGAACTGGCAGGGAAGACTGTGTGCTATCGATTCTCCTAGCGAAGCTTGTCATGCTGGTTTTTCTGATGTGAACTCAGCTGTTCTCATCTTTGCCTGAGCTCCCTGCTGCTGAGGGTGGCTGTGATTCTCTTCAGAGGAGCTCTTGTCCTTACCTGAGTGTCGCTTCCTGGCTCCAGTGCAGAGCCCACAGCCTGCTGGCACAGATTCTTCACCTCTCTGATGCAGACTTTCCAGCTTCCACCTCTGACCTTTGGGCCTTCCCAGGGCAGGTCCTTCGCAGAGACTTGCATGAGAATTGGCCTGGTCTCTTGGCCTCCAGCTGGACTCGTGGAGGGAACTTTCATGGGCTCTCAGTCTTCAGCTGAACTTGTACAGGACATTGCTGCAGGAGGCAGACCCTCAGCTGGACTAACTGAGTCTCTGGTACATGGACTGATCTCTCTATTCTCCTGTATTAACTTTTCGGGTGAATATCATAAATTATGTGTCCTGTACGAAAACTACTGCCTTGAAGGCCCTGATGGCAACAGGTAGCTGCTAATGTTTCACACACATCAATAATCCGCTGTTTTCACAGGCCAAGAATATATTCCTTGATAGGATTTCCATTAAAATGCAGACAATATTTGGAGCATATTTATACTAAAACATTATTTGCTGCTGATCAGAAATTTAAATTTAACAAGTCATCGCACATACTTTGTTTGTTCAATCTGGCCATTTTATCAGTTCAGAAATATTTATATGTGAAAACACTTATAGTAAAGCAGTTATCCAACACAGGAGAAATTCCTGCCTCCGGTGCTTATATTCTACATAGAGTTTTAATATTGTTAGCCAATGTGTCTGATAGACAGAGGTGAGTAACATGAAAAAAATGAGGAATTAAGGCGTGCAGAGGAGGAATCACAAAAATGAGAGACATCGTGCCCACACTATCCATCCGACATTGCAGCCCTGCAAGCAAACAACTGGGGAGGGAGTTCTCCAAAAGAGGGGTCAGACAGAATACAAAGAGCAAACACGGTGGAGGACATGTGACCGTAGGATATTCCAAAAGCAGAAAGTAGACAAATAACTTACAGGAACAGTGCTAGGAAATGAGTTTAGAAAGGTAGTTGGGGGCAGACAACAGGTACTGATAGAAAAATTTTAGGGTTAGTCTAAATGTTATGGGGAGCTGCTAGGCAGGAGAACGACAGAGCGACACTGTCTGGTTATGTAATCAATGGGACCCGTCAGGAAACAAGTGTGCCATCAAAAGACAGTGGTGGCAGCTTGGACTCTAGGAAGTAAACAGCTGTCAGCTTGGAACAGCATTCGCTAATTGGTTAAAACCAGGACATCAAAGAGAAAAAAGAGCACGAGACAGGGTTCCAAGACTTTTGAGCAACTCAGTGACTTAAATGTCATTTGCTAGGATGGGGAACACCAGAGGAGAGTGGAGTTGGGTGCGGGTGAGCAGCACTTCTGGACACAACATTTGATATATTTG
The DNA here is from genome assembly GCA_004027025.1 of Myocastor coypus. Lineage (NCBI taxonomy): Eukaryota > Metazoa > Chordata > Mammalia > Rodentia > Myocastoridae > Myocastor > Myocastor coypus. The sequence goes on along the minus strand of PVJA010034680.1, from coordinate 12,853 downwards.
TGCAATAGTCAGTGAGACCATAGAAACAATTCACGGTTCAGGAGCAACTCTGGGCTGGAGACATAATTCAGTATACTCATCAGATAGGCATTATTAAGATGTTCAGAGGCTACCACTGAGAATTTGAACGTAGGTAAAAGAGACAAGAAATTTGGGACTGAGTCCAGAGTTTCCCAATGTTTAAAAGTCTGAAAGAAAATGATCATAGACCAGAGGAGGCTGGTGATCGGCATTGTGTGGGTGTCTCCAAAGCCAGGCAGAGGCAGGGCTTGAAGGGGGAGAAGGTGAAAACTGTCCTCTGTGCTTTTGAAGTGAGGGCCAAGAGCTGACATTGATTTTTGGCAGTGAGGAAGCTTTTGGGCAAGCAAGTAAGAGATGTTTGACAGAATGACTTCAAGAGAAATTGGAAGGCAAAGGCAAGAGTGCATCAATAAACTTCTTCAGGGAGCTTCTTCCCCTAGGAGAAGGAACTGTGGTATCTATCAACAGGAAGATCCAGCATCTTGGGATGATATTTTAAATTTAAGATTAGAAATGCTTTATTTTTGTACTCATGGGAAAAACTGATTATTTGGGAATGCCAGTGAGTCACCGCACATGTAATGCCACAGGAGACAAGAGCAGGTCGGGTGTGGCGCTCCGGGTGATGGATCGGCCTCAGCTACACGCATCAGCTGCTCCAGAAAATAATGGGAAAGGAGGTGAATAGTGGGACATGCGCTCTGGGTTAGTGGTCTGTTATGCAGAGGGGAAAGAGACTCTGTTGGCTTTAGATCAGAAGTGAGCTCACCTACTGGGAATGCAACGGGAAGCCAGAGACTGAGGAGTGGGGAGCAGTCCCCTCTGGACGCAGGAGCAGAATCAACTGGAAAAATATACTCGGATTCCCATTTCAATGCCCTGTCTATGTCATCAATCTTACAGAAGCCAGTGTGTCCATGGATGAGCTAAACGCACATTCCATCTTCTGAATACGTTGTGTGTGGTGTTTGCCATCTGTTCTGTCCACAACTAAGTCGTCATGCTTAGACCATTGCCTGCACACAGGAAATGCTCAATGAACATTGGCTAAATTAATTAGTGGGTGAGAAACCATGGTCTCTTCAGCCTTTTTCTTTTTTCACAACGGTCTTCTCACCAGAAGCGTACGCCTCCTCACCTCATCCCAGCGCGCACTTAATAGAAATTTCCTAATTGATTTTTTAATACATGGCCCTTTTTAAGAGAACATTCTGTGGTTTACTTTCATCTATTTTTAATTTCCCAAACATTATCTTACAGTATCTAGGGGAGAGTTTAAAAGCTTCATGAAGACAATGGCACATTGTGCCAATATGAAATGAACTGCGAAGAGTGCAAAGTTGAGAGTAAGTTCAGAGCGTGAAGTTCCCAAAGAAAATAAAACACCATAGTTGGAGTCGTAGTGCTTCCTATTCTGAAATTAGTCATATGCAGTTCAAGAATCCAGTGTGGATAAAGGATAAAAATTGGCGGACAAAAACATTACAAAATCTACTAAAGAGACTCGGAGACCAAAAGCGCCAAGTGACTTGCCTAGCAGCCATATTTTTTTTTTTTCCATTTCAGTTTGCTTACTTACAGCTACAACCCTAGAACTTTCTCCCTGAATCCCGTGCTGTTTCTAACGGTTTCACAGAAATGGCCAGTTCTGTGAGATTCTGAGGAGATCTGCAACTCTTCAACCCCTGGGTAACATTAATCTCCTCGTTCTATAAAATTAATTAGTACAACCAAGGTGAAGATCTACAATTGGCCCATGAACATAGACATGCAAGTAAAACAATACAGCAGCATCTTACCTATTATGAAAGTGAAGAACAACGCTACGAGCACAGGTTTTCCATACTCCATGACTTTCTCAGGGTAAATTCTGGAGCATGCGATAACTGCGTACAGAGCTGGGAGCAGGAGGCTTGAACATGATGGACACTGAATCCTGGCTGAGAGGCAGAGGTGAGGGACCCTGGAGGTGACAGGGGCCAGAATTCATCTTCTTGCTGCCTCTGCAGTCCTAGGAGCCCAGAGGAAGTATTTATTAATGAATAAGTAAGCCAAGTAGCTTTGTCAATATGGGACAGAGATTTGTATCACCCACTAGAAGTGGGAAAATTATGAAACCTACAAATCAAGCTCAAAAGGAACCTCAGAAGAGGGAATTGAAGCAGAACAGAAAACAGTGCGTGATGGCTTGAGCTTCAGTTTTCAAGATGAAATAGCCCAAGGAGATTACCAGGACGCACAGAAAGTAGATGAAATGGGAGCGGAACCCAGTGCAGCAACCACAGTTAAATGAGAAAATACTGACAGGCGAGCGTAAAATGCTTTGTGATGTCTTTGAACATATTCTACAACTAGGAAAAAGACAAAGCCGACATTTACAAAGAACTGAGAAAGCTAGAAGCAAAACACAAGCAGACAAGTCTGCACTCAGCCAATATTTTGATGCTGTCAAGAATGCTCAGTACAGGCTGGCGAGATAGCTCAGCAGACTAAGTGCCTGCTTAGGCAAGTGCAGGGACCAGGGTTCAATCCCTGGTACTGCATGTAGTGCCTGCCCTGCCCTGCCCAGGCACGCTGAGCAGGTGAATGAATTTGAGCCAGGTGGCATGCACCTATAATCCTAGTGCCGGGGAAGGTGAAAACAGGAGGGTCACGATGAGTCTGAATTGCATACTGAGACCCTGTACCAAATATATATTTTTAAAAATGCTCAGAATGTGGAAGTAGAGCATTCCCTTGCTGGCTATGCAGCCTGCTCCAACCTACTTCCTGGTGTGCAGCCAACCTCCGTCCTTAGAAGTTCCTAAGGAGCCCAGCTCTGGGAGTTTCTGTCCTTCCTCTTCTGGGCTGTAGTGCGCTGTGCTGTCCTCCAGCGGGAAGCCTCCGGGTCCTCAGTTCCACCCCCACCTCGAGTCTTGCAAGTGTCCAGCAGGGAAGTGGGCTTTGCTCTCCATCTTCCTCCTCCGGGGTGAGATCTTGCGCAGTTGTGGTATTGATGCTTCCAGCAACTCTGGGGACTTAGACCAAGACAAGTGCAATGGCAGGGCCGATGGCAGTGACAGTGACAGATCAGATGGAGGCAGTGAGGGGGATGAGTTTGGGTGCCGCGTTGGGAACGAGCAAGAGAACGCCAAAGAAAAGAATTCTGATCCGAGCGCACGGTTTGCAGATCTGCCTGGAAAGTCAAGAAAGAAAATGAAGAACCCCGAGCAGCTCAGTGCTCTCCAAGCCGTGCTGCTTCTGGATCAGAAATCCCCGAGCAGGGCCGGGAAGTACAGGTTTTCAGCACTGGGTGTTGGTGATGGTTTCCGCGACGCTGAAGCAGGAAACGAATCACGAGAACCGAGCTTTCTCATCCTGACGGCGCCTCTACCCCTTCTGAGCAGCAGGCGCCCGCGCCGCTGTCCTCTTTCTTGTCAGATTCAGGGCCTCCCATGCAAGGACCGCCTCCTCTCTACCACCACCCACTCCACCGTTACGTCTGGCCTGGCCCACAAGATGCGCCCATCCGTTGTGCCCCCTACCTGGACCTCCCCCTCCTGGGCTGCTCCCTCCAGCTCCTTCGGCAAACCAAGGGCTGTTTAGTGCCCCACCCACTTTGGTTCAGCGCCCTACGGCAGATGCCACGAAGGCAGCCACGAAGCCTAGCCACAGGTCACTCATCCCAAGGCGCGGAGTACTCGCTTTGCGCCTGCTGTGCCAAGAGTACATCAGAAAAAGGGTCCCTACCGCTCCCCGAAGGAAGCTAGAGGATGTTTCCGCAGTGTCTCTTGCCAAGGCAGCCCCAAAGAGCCAGGAATATAGCTCAGTGGTTTAAGTTCCTACCTAGCAAGTGCAAGGTCCTGAGTTCGATCATTGTCACCAGATGGAGAGATGATAGATAGATAGACAGATAGATAGATAGATAGATAGATAGATAGATAGATAGATAGATAGAAAGAATAAAAACACAAAGCATCCCCCTACATCTGGTCCCTTTGCTCCCATCTTGGTACAAACTCAGAATGATGTCTACGTAGCTTTCCGGAGTGAGACTGCAGGGCTGCCGGATGCGGCTGATGCCCACACAGGCCTCTGTTCACAGCGGCTGTGTGAGGAGCAAGGCGCTAACACTAACACTTAGGTGTTAGCCACTGCCAATGCAGGCGCTGCTTGGTGCAGCCCGCGGGAATGCTCCAGAGTCCCGCCTGGCTTGGAAGTTCCCTCCCACAGAGACCTCTCCCAGAAGGCTGACTGGGCGCCTGGCATCGGTCCTTCCCGCCATTCTTCTCTTCCAGGTCTTGCCTTCCGCAAGTGTCTGGAAATTCGACACCTGACGATCCTACTCATTTCTTTTGACTCTCTTCTTGGGTGCTATGGGGCCCTGGAACTGAGTGAGCTTCCTCAAAAAAGTTTATTTCATCTTACTTTTTATATTCTTAATACTTTCATGGAAACGTTTTGTAACATTTTATTTGTGAAATGGCTCACAATGGCATTTCCTGATTCAAAACATGATGTGTGGAGAGAAATGTACAATTCTTTGATTAAAACCATTTCCCACTGACATAAACTTTGTTTCATGGGAAAAAAAACGTACTATACCAAAACAAGCTGCATTAATATTGAGTTTTATGCACAGAAAAGAAGCAGCATTTAAAATTTAGACTTTTGAGGAGCTACTATTTCTGTTTGTTTTTTTTTTTTTTTTTTTTTTTTTTTTTTTTTTTTTTTTTTTTTTTTTTTTTTTTTTTTTTTTTTTTTTTTTTTGTTAATGAAAATTTTACTGACAACATGATAAAAACAGAGTTTTCGTTTTTTAAGGAAGAGAAAACAGAAAAATTCTTTTCCTTTGAGATCATTAATCTGGCTTCAGGACACTGAGAGGAATTACAAATAGTCTGACTCTCCTCTGTGTGCTTAAAAGTTTCATCTTCAACCCATGCCATCTTGGAGGGGAACTAGAGAAAGAGAAGGAGAAACAAAGGCAGGGATGAGAAAGAAAGGATAAAATGGAGGGGGCCTGGCGGGATGGCTCAGTGGTCTAAAGCCCCTGCTTGGGAAAGCTTGGGTGGCTTCAGGGACTGCGGTTCGATCCCCGGCACCACATGCTGCGCCGGCCCTGCCCTCGGGGTGGGCTGAGCCAGCCATGAAAATGAGTGAATAAACAAACAAAGGTTCTGAAACAAGAAAAAAACAAATAAAATAAATTATAAAAAACAAGGATAAAATGGAAATGAGGCTTTATAAAAAAGGAGGGAAACAGGTTGAAAGAGGTTAGGGGAACAAGGGGAAAAGGAACTAAGATAGCTCATGCACAGATGCAAACTTCCTATGGTGAGTGTGATCACATGAGCATCTAAAGTGTACCAATATTTTTTAATTATACCAATAAACTTAATAAAATAAATAAAGAAAATTTCTCTGAATAAATAAAACAGCTCTGTAACTGATTCCAGCTGAATGACAGAGCCACTTTAAAACATCCCTTAAGACAGGTGATATAGGTCAGTGGTACAGTGCCTGCCTGGCAAGCACAAGGTCCTGAGTTTGATTCCTGGTAGCACCCCCTGAAAGAGAGAAAAAAAAAAAAACAATTTTTAAATCATCCCTTAGACTATTAAAGAATCAGAAAAAAATATTACATTTTCTTTTTTATATTTTAGTTTTTCTTTGCTTTTATATTAAAATGGGTAAGAATGCTTAAACATATCGAGCAGTGATGCAGTTTCAAAGCTCTCCAGTGACTTACTTCATTTACCTAGCAACCCTGGGAGTTGGTACCCACAAGACTTTCTGCCATGTTACGTTCAGTGTGTTCCAACTTCCAGAGGGCCTTGTGAGTGTCCGTGAAGGTCAGCTAAGTACTCTAGAAACACAAATACTAGCTTACACATGTCTTCAGGCGAGCCACACACTGCTTTCCCCTGGACCATAACTACCTTTTGTGTGAGTATGCTTTCAGGTGTTTTATCTTCTCATAGTAAATTTCTCTGGTGGATTTTTAGATTCTTCCTTTAATATCATGTGTGTCTGCCCTTGCTTAAAAGTTATTTATTTATTTATTTATTCATTCATGTATTTGTTACAGGGTCTCCTGGGTCTCCAGGGTCTCAGTATGTAGATGGGACTCATAATGATCCATCTGTACTCAGCCTCCTAAGAGCTGGGATTACAGGGGTGCACCACCACACCCATTCTCAGTCACCCTCTCAATGTTCCATCTTTGTATCTAAATTATCATAGATTCCCCTGCTATGTTATATTAATTACACTAAAATATCAAAAGCAGACACAAAACACCAAATAGCCTTCGTAGTACTTTGGAAGGATTTACTTTAAAAGAATAACTTTGAGACCAGATAGCTCAGCAGATTAAAGCACCTGCTTAGGCAGAAGCAGGGACTGGGATCTGATCCCTGAAGTGCAAGGATGGAACACAGTTACGTCAGCATCAGATGAATATTATACTTCCAGCATAAATTATCAGTCTTTGGGTATCTGAAATATTTTTCATATATTTCCTTGAAATTTTCCTCTGGAAAGGATTTAGTTTTTATGCTATATACATTAGTTTTCATGAGTGTCTTAGATAATGTACTTATAATTTTAAAAATTTAAGTTTAAATGATAAAAACAATATGTTTAAGATGCTGACTATGTTTAAGAATCTTCATACAAGGAGAATCAGCAGTTCTCGCTGTGAGTAAACACTTGTGACCATAATTTATGTCATGATTTCAAAATATTTGGTTTCACTAGATCAGTTCTATGAAATACAATCTATATACAACATTTCCATCATCTGGAAAGCCTTGTGACTGTTACTGCTTCCTTTTCAGGGCTTTGCTTCATTACACATCCATTTGTCCTTAAAACCGCCTTGAAAACTCTTTAGACTTCACTAAGATGAATTAAGGACCTCACTAACAGTCTGCCAGGGCATGGAACCAACATCAAAGTCTCAAAGCTTGGCAGACAGTGTCATGCTAGCTGATGGGAAAGTCAGCTCTGAACAGGAAAACATTAGTTTCTCCTCCTGTATAAAATGTATTGCTTTCTTAAGTCACTGCATGTCTTTCTCACTTATTTTCTTTATTTTTCTTTAATAATTTTTGAATGTATTTGGTACAAGGTCTCACCATGCAGCTCCGACTCACAGTGACCCTCCTGTTTTCAGCCTCTCCAGCACTGGGATTACAGGCGTGCACCACCATGTGGTTGGCTCAGGGCACCTGGGAACAAGGCCAGCACAGCATATGGTGCCCGGGCTCAAACCCCAATAATCTTATCCTGTGTCACTTTTCAATGAAGTGTCACATAATCACCACCTAAGAGTTCATCACACATGGGTTAACAGGAGCGAATTTCTTCTAACAAGAAAACAACAATCTTAAACTTTTATATTTACATTATCTCAGAAGTACATTTTAGTAATGAAATAATGCTTAGTTAAAAATATATTTCAGAAACACTTTTAAAGAAAATAATTTTTCTTCATTGTTCTCAATTCCTATCAAACAGCAATCCACTTGAAGTTACTACTTTTTACTTTAAAGTTTTACTTGATTAGATTTCTATCTTACAAAAGTTATAGAAACTTGCAGAAGCAAATATGAAGTGCGAAGATTTTTTTTTTTTTTGTCAGCTTTGCAATCCTAAGCCTAGAAGAAACCATGTGAACAGTTGGGTAGACAGCCATAAAAACTTCTCCAAACTCAAATAAAAGGACACACTTTTAAAAAATTATTTAAAACACAATCTATAGTTTTAGCTCTAATTTTCTTTTGTCTTAATATGTCCTTCGAAGGATATAAATATAAGTTTAAACCATTTTCTTCAGTAGTGACCTAGTGCCTTAGTTACTCTTCTCTCATTGCTGGGACAATTCAAGTGTTCACAGAGCAAAGATGAAACTAATTTCTTAATGGGAAAAAGTCACTACTACAAGGAACACTAAGCAAAGCCCAGAAGCCAACTGGTAAACCACACCCATGCATAGCTTGATTATCAGCTTTATTTTTGTATTCATCCTTTACATTGGCTCCTATATTTTATGGCACAAAATCCTCCCAAATACTCTTGTGCAGGTTCCGGTTTATCTATTGCCACACAGTCAATCACTGCATGCTCCGGAATGCATGAATGTGGGAGACCGCAGAGCAGTGTTCCCCTGAGAAATGACACTGCTTGCCTTTATCCTTACCCGACCTTTACTTCAGCCCTATTTACTGAGATGTGCAGGGTAGGCTCTTAGGAGCAGGTGTCCTCTTAATTGGCAAAAGAATGTGATCCAGTCTGGCCAAGGCACCAGTGTGTCTCAGCATGGCAAAGTGGCAGGGCGTGGGTAAGAACTGCCACACCCCCACACACAGCAGAATTGAGGTTTGAGAAAGAGCCTGTGGAAATGCCACAGCTAAAACATGAGACAACATCTCAGCTGAGGCCGTGAAACTCACAGAGAAGTATCCCCTCCTGGCAGTGCCGGTGCCAGCCTGTACCACTACCAGGGGCCTCTGTGCCTTGAGCAAGAGCACGTGTGTTTCCTGTACAAGCCATGCCTGCATATTTTTTCCTCCTGAGCACTCCGTCTTGACTTCCACTTGCCTCCCTGATTGCTAACAATAAAAGCTAAAATCTAACTTTGGGTGCTTTGTTCCCCGGAGAGCAGTGGATCATCCCAGAGCCGGTTGGACCTGCAAATTTCTCCTTCTGTTTTATCTGTGTACCACACTGACAAAAGGATTCAGATGAGGGGCTCTGACTTCGGATCTCTAAAGAGGCTGCAATTCGATGGTGACTGGCGCTTGGGCAAGGCTGGTTTGAAAGAGCTGAGGGCTGTTCAGTCTCCTTTCTCTCTCCTATGGCTTTCAATAAAGGCAACTTAAACCTCCTTGTCATACAGTTCCCTCAGGATAGATGGCTGTTTGGGGAAGCCAGCGATCCAAACGGAAGTACTGGGGCCAGTGAGATAGCTAAGAGGACTAAAGTGCCTGCTTAGGCGAGCTCAGGCAAGTGCAGGAGCTGACGTTCATCTTCAGCACCACACGCTATGCCGATGCATATCTCTGAGTTCATGCGTGGGTGCACCACACATGAACAAACAAACAAAAAGAAAACAAAAGGAAGCATTTTCACGAATGGGACCTGGCCTCCTATGACCTATCCACAGAATTCAGGCAGTGTCATCTTCCCACACGGTTGGGTACAGGTGAGTCACCAGCCCTCCTGGATTGACTAGACTGTTCACTGGTGGAGCAGTGGCCTACTGATTGCATTTCACTGGACAAGCTCAGCTGATGCTGCCATCTCCAGCATCTTTGAGATAAGCCTCTGCGAATCTCCCACCCAGCAACGCCCTGATGATTCCTGGAAACCTTGCTTAACAGAGAGTCTGTGAGCCACTCCTTTAGAACATCCCTGGAAGACCTTTGTTTAAATAGCTGCAGGGGTACTTTTCTTATAGATGGGACCTTGGATGTTGATGAAAGATCTTCTTCCTTAAACTTTAATTACAATTCAATAGTTACAGCTCCCTCGTGTATCAGAGCTTCCTGGATAATGGGAGGAGTAAGCTCTGATCAGACAAAGTGACAGTAATGAGACATTACAGAGCAGGATACAGACACCATGCATTACCCTGAGATATTTAATTTTGTCATAAACAATACATTTGTTAGTTCCAGTTGATGTCACAGAAGCCCCAAATGATCCCAAGAGATTAGTTAACATTCACTTTGACACTGAGGTTCAAAGGGCACAGCTGTGGAGTGAGTGAATTGTAATCCAGCTCCAACAGTGTCCTGATGACAAAAACCTTAGGAAAGCTGTTTTATGAGGTTTCTCAATATTATCATGTAGCAGTCTGGCTGGAGGGGAGAAAAAAATATATATTGTGATGTATAAAAACCGTGACATAAAATAACCCGTCTTAGGTGATTTCATTTAATCTCTTTTCCACCCTTCATGTCAAAATATGCAATATCTGCAATTCAAAAAAGGAGAGGTTTATCTTGGTTGATGTTTTTAGTTCATGGGTGATTAGTTCCAAAGCAGAAATGTTACAGTGCAAGGACACTGTGGAGGGAAGTTGCGCACAATGACGCCCAGGAACTAAAAAGAAAAAGGAGAGACTGGGATCAGAACACACCTCGCTGAGCCACTCCCCGTGGGAGCGGCACCTCCCGTCAGGCCCCGCCCCCAACTGTACATTCAGCCATGAAATTCATCAACGGTGACTCCGCAGGTCCAATTGCCTTCTACACATGTGAGACTGAGGGGGACTTTTACACCTAAACTCTAAACAGGGCTGGGTGACCTAATCTACATAAAATGCCTACTACAGGAAACACAGAAGCCCCCAGTAACTGTCAGCTGTTGTTCTCACCATGATTATTTCTGTGAACCTTAGAAGATTAAACATTGGGATTGGGGAGATAGCTCCGTGGCACAAGTGCCTGCCTGGCAAGTGCACGGTCATGAGTTCAAATCCCAGTCTTGCAAAAAAATAAAAATAAATTTAAAAAAAGAAGATTACACATTAAGAAAGTATTCTATCTTAGGTGGTAAAAATATATCTCATTTGGAGCTGAAAGGAAAATGCTCCAGATACTACCTGAAAAATCATTTCATGAAAATGTATGAAGATTAAAAAATATTTTCAGTCAAATAAAGTCAGATAGTATATTCACTAGGGTTCCAATTGCACAAACAAGGAAAGGGAGACACCGCCTAAATGAGGAGCCAAAGGTTCCTCAAATGTCAGTCCTGAGCTCGAAGACCCTGCTCTCTGGCTGGGAAGAGATGTTATTTTTTCATGATGTCTGAGTTCCGTGTGTCAGTCTGATCTTCCTGTAGGCATCTTCTTACATCTCTGGGGCTGGTTAATTTCTTTTAAGTTAGTGTTTTAAAATGTTGTGACATTTCTCCTGGTAATCAACATTTAGAAGAAGCATAAAGTCAATGATTTAGCCTTACAATCCAACAACCAGGTACACTCTCCAAATAGTCCTTTGGAGCAGTTTTTTGAGATTGTGGCTGGTCATAAATCTCTTTGGAAATCTATGGACACTGTTGATTCTTTGTCCATAAAAAATGCATGGGTGCATTTGCATGTAATTACAGAGGCTTTGTGTGGATTTCCCCTGGGCTTATCAGAGTATCCTTGAAGCACAGCTGAAGAACCTTTGAAGGCTTTAGCTAGATGTGGCTTCCTAACAAGAAAGGTACATGTTTAAAAACTGAGACTGCTCACTATTTTTCTAAATATAACAAACTGAAAAGACTGCTAATAGAAAATATCCAATTAATCTCCCTCACAACTGAGCAATGATTATTACCATGGATCTGATGCGTCTATGTTCCCTGACCTGAAACCCCTTTATAATTCACATCTTTCTGCGCCTATCCTCAAACTGACCTTTTTGTAATTGCAAAATCTGTGGCAAAATTTACTCAGTTCTACTTTTTGGAAAGGTTCAGGGATATTTGATCAAAATTTCTGCATTAAGTCTTACTCTATCGTTTTCCGTGAACATATGTTAGTGGTACATGCATGTGAGATCCTTCAACATGCTTATTAACATTAAATTCTGTAGCAGATCACCAAAACTTTATAGAGGCATAGACAGAGTTACCCCTTGGAGGGAGTGAAAAAAAAAAAAAAAGTCAGTTTCTCTCTATGATCTACAAAACTTCAGCTTTCCTGGGTGAGTTAAAAAGCAGGAATGCGCATGAGAGTTTTACTTCTAAGAGAACTTAAAATCCTTGAATTATTTACTTCCAGCCTTTCTTCTTCCTTCTGAATTCTTTCCAGTCATTATCAGAATCCTTCAAGAATTACCCAGAAGTCTTCCTGTTTCCCTAAGTCTGTATCATCTGCGTTGGTAACGATGCTTTCATATGGGGTAAATAATGGGGAGGATTTAGTAAGTAATTAACTTATTAGAACACAAAGTTGATTTACCATAGCTGTTTTCATCTCACGCAGTTAATTACCCTTGCACGCAAGCCATCAGGATCCTACTGCCTCTATTAGACTTGCCATCCCATGACTTTTAAATATTGCCGCATTAATAATATTTGCTGACTTTTCTTGGTAGCAGACGCAGAACAGATCATTTCACCACAAATTGTATTTTTAAAAATTCAAAATCTGCACATTATAAATCGAACAGCTTAGACAAAAATAGATCCAGCAACAGACTTTAGAAAGAAGAATTAATTAGATGTTGGTTCAGCAGTTTCTCATCCAGGGAGACAGGACCGGTGCTGCTTCCGTCCTATGCTGAAAATCTGTCACCTTTCCTTTCTCCCCAGGCAAGTATAGCTTTACCTCTGCCACAGCCGCAAGGTCAGCTAGTGCCTTCACCGAGGACAGCAGCTTATAAATGCTGCGTTGCTATGCGCCCTGAGGCTCCGCTTCCAAAGGTCGCACTGTGGTTGTGCCCTGCAATCAAACGAACACAAGTGCCTGGTAACTTTAATGCATCTATTCCAGCTGCCTAAAACAACTTCCATGAAACACCGCTTCCGTACAGCCTGCTCAGCGCCGCCACCTCCTTTACCATGGACACACACGTGCTGTATTTGCTTCCATCCTTTTCTAATCGTCTCAGGGGAGGCCACGTAGTACCTAGCTACAGAGGGCGGTTGAAAGTCCTGCTAACATCTGGCTGGGGCGTTGGGGGTGGACTCACAAGTGGTCAGCCCTTTAATTAACGGGAAAACTCTTTCAGTCTTTCAGACCTTAGATGCAGGACAAAAGCCACCAGTCTCACTGCAGCAAATGAAGGCTAGGAAGGAAGAGAAGGCAGGGGTGTGTGTGTGTGTGTGTGTCTGTGTGTGTGTGTGT